>LNAS01000203.1:9961-33879 GCA_001630605.1 Pseudogymnoascus pannorum | reverse complement strand
TATGTAGTTGTTGCGTCAGCCCATCTGAGTGAGGCTTTCGCTTGTCTGGGGCTTTCGCTATACATGTACGTTATATATAGCGAACCGGCCAAATAAGCGAACCGGCCAATCTATTTTACACCTTAAATCACGAATTTCATAACTTAATATCTCAACAACCCTTTAATAATAAGTTGTATACTATGTGACGGCAAGCGGGGCGCCCTTTTCAACGTCCTGGCTCGCTTAGGTTTAGCGTCTCTACTTTGGGTTTGGCGGTGTCCAGTTTTGGTTTGGCGTGGTCCGTTTAGGCATTACTGCCTGCAGATCTAAACCACGCCGCTTTTCCTCAACCTCAGAAGTATAAGTAGTCGCTGCCCCCCGCTCCTCTATCCGCACTCTCCCTCCTTCCTTTCCATCACACACTTTCAGCTCTGGCCCACACCGCCCACACCTTCCCGGCTGCACTGCCCCCTTCTCTGCCTACCAATTTCGCAGCATGTAACCAGATCCGTCGAATGCTCCGGCTCTAACCCGCCTTCGACCTCCTCACAAGCCATCGTGCGCCTATCATTCTGTCGTCTCGGCCTTTTACGAGATACAAGGCAGCCATCTAGGCTGAACTTGGCCGGTTGTCGGCGATAGGGCGACGGCAACGCGCTGTAGGTCTGTCCAGAGTAATTTCGCCGTCTGCCCCCACTCGAATTCCAACACCTAAGTCGGACGTTGTCGCTCAAATTTGGTCGGAGGCTATACTGCTGAGCGTTGCGACATCTAGGAGCCCCTGACAGGCATTTCTCGACCACCAACATGTCCTTTCTCTGGTTAACCAATATCGGATTCTGGTGGACCTCGCTGAAGTGTCGCCGTCATAGCGGTTGGACTAGGGCGGATGGAACACATGACAAGAAATGATTCTTGCTCATGCATGTGGGAATGTGGCCTGGCCAATCGCAAAAACACCGCACGACGGCGGCAACAATGATGACGGGTTAGGCAAGGTTGCTGTGTGACCTTGATTGCGTTGCATCCACGAAGCGGGGGGTTAATATGGGCTGATTGGGGCTGGATGCAGGAATCGGGAAAAGGAGCTAAGGCATGTTACGCGCTAAGATCGAAAAACGTCGCTGTCGAATTCGATTCTCCGCTTTTGAGCCACTCGAGGCTTCAGAATACTTGTCGATGTTGGCTCAGAATGCAAGGAACAGTCTATTTTCGTCAGTCACTCCTTCGCCTGCCTGCGCATACACAAAGGGACATAGCGGAACGCTCTGATATACAAGCCTAGTCTCGGAGTCGCCGATCTGCTTTGTGGCCAGAACAGTGCCACTTTGGGGCAGCAAAGCTCAGACGCTACGGACAGATCAGCGAGCCTGGAGTCATTTTCGCCAGAGTTCCCACTGTTTTGCTTCAGGGCGCGGCCTTTACAGCTACCGATTGGCACACATGGGATGATTGCGCCATCTAGCAACCTCATACGTAATGACAAAAGCAAGCGAAGCGGTTGGGCGACTGCTATGGGTGTTCTGTAGGCCGGATTCCAGGCGCTAGCTGTAGCTTGCGAGTATATAGAGGACATGTGTCCCTCAGCAGATTGCGAGTTCATAGATCTCCTCCAATATCAAAGTTCAAGATGACTTCTATTCAGTGGGACAGCCAACAATTTTATCAACCACCACGTCCCGTGGCTATACCGCCTTCGACATTTTGGCCACCTTCGCATCCACAACCACGTGTTGGTTCGACTCACTTTCAACCATCTACAGCCAGTACCCTTTTTGAAGAGGTCAAGAGGACAATTACACATGACGCAGCCCAGATGCACATGTCATCCAGTTCGGACCACGCAGAACTGCCTCGTAATCAACGTCAACGCCAATATCTACCAGGAACAGGAGGTATGTGTCCGTATTTCTTCATGATGGCAACAGCTGACGAAATACAGAAACCACGCAGTCTATTCGATACAGTGGAGATGCAGACGTCGGCAATGCAGAGACGGAGTTTCCTTCTATCAAAGAACTCCCATTACCAGGTATAAATGGCAGCCTTTGCAGCGTCCGCGGAAACGTGACAGGTTCGGATAAAATGAAATGGGGTACAAGCCAGGGTGAGCAGCCGGAAGCCTCCAGTAATTGCAAAGCGCATTGCTCATGTCTTCTAGATGAGCCTATCCTCCTGGACAGTGATGTGGGCGACAGTGGAGTGCTGGACGATGCTGAGAGAGAGATCCCGGTAGATCTCCCCGGTTCTCAAGCTGCACTAAGTGATGCGACGATACGGACAACTACGACAAAGGTGAATGACGTGCTGTTTCTTGCCTCTCAAAACATGAGCAATCTTGAGACACAGAGTCTATTCGCTCTGGGTAGTGTTCAAGAAGCCAGCGCCATCTCTGGGTCCGAAGGAATCCCAATGAATAAAGGCAAGATCGATAAATATCACCAAAAATCAAGAAGGGATAGCAATGATTACATTTCCGCAGAGAACGGCCATATGGGCATAATTCAACTAAGCCCTGGGGTGAGGCGAAGCGATGATCGAGATGGAAGCATAGATGATACTGATGGCGAAGACCATGCCAATGATAGCTCCGGTTCTGATATAGAGCACCCACAGCGTTTAAAACGGCGGAGGGCAAAGAGCACAGATAGCTCTGCACAAACAAATTTCAGCAATGTGAAAGACGTTACTTTTTCGACCGATTCCCGGGATGTCTTAAGCCAGGGAGGAACAGGGGTCTCTTTCGATCTCCCTCCAAAGAGTCAATCTATTAATGGTGGAGGTCACGTTAATGATAGCGACACCGCTGGCTCTGAGATACAGGAGCGGAGACTAAAACGGCCGAGGCGGGCAAAAAGCACGGAGAGCTCTGCACACATGAGCCCCAGCAATGTGAAAGAGGCTTCTTTTGCTATGGCCAATTCCTCTGAGGTCTCAGCTCCTAAGACAGGAGCGACGTCGTCTGATTCCCCTCTAGAGAGTCACGAGATACCAATCCGTGGCTCCCTTACACTACAAACATTCCAGTCGGGAATAGTGTATTGCCTTAAATTTTCCCAAGAGGAGTTACCATTTCCTCTCGACATAGAGCAGGCACAAGATGTCATCAGCAGCGCCTCTAGTGGCGATAGAGACAGGGAGCGGCCGCATTTGCGAGAACAAGTTGTGAGCAGACCTGGCAGGCATTCGACATATTCAGAAGATGACGACGAACTGTTGATACAGCTGAAAGAGAAAGACAAATTGCCATGGGACGAAATAGCAGAGTACTTCCCGGAAAGGACTAAAGGGACGTTGCAAGTGCACTACAGCACAAAGCTGAGGAACCGCTCGCAGACGTCTAAGTACAAGAAACGCAGGACAACGAACTCGGCGAACGAAAGGGGGGAAATATATCCATCTGGCTTTTCAATGGAGTTGCTTGATCCACAGCTTCGAGATGCTCTTCCTTCCACACCATTTCTAGCAGCAACTGCCGACTCCACCAATAGTGCTCATGGGAACAAAGATCATACAGCAGTGCAGCCGCGTTGTAGCAGCCAAGGAGTGGGAAGCAATACAGATGAGATCTGCGAGGTTGAAGCGCTGCTTGCCAAGTCGACAGTACGTAATGTGGTTTGGTACCTCGTGAAGTGGGAAGGTTTTAGTGATGATGAAAATACATGGCAGGAACGGGACGACATCAGTTCGGATCTCGTTGACAATTTTGAGGCAAGCTATCAAGGGAACTTCGGTGTGGAACTACTAAGGAAGCGAGAACGGAGAGGGAAAATTGAATATTTTGTTACATGGAGGGGTCGTCCAATGAGTGAGAATTCCTGGGAGAAGGGAGATACAATACACTCTGAACGGATTAAAGAGTTTGAGGCAAGGTGATGGAGGAAATCATTGCATTGTATCTTAGGGCCAGCAAGCATTTGCATAAGAGATGAGTTCCCTTTGGCGATAGATATCAGTTTCAGCTATGACATATGTTGCAGAGGGACCTTGGAAATCCATCCCAATCCGTGCGAGTTGGCACGTGGACTGATAGAAACACGTGACCACGCCCAATGGTGTTCCGTTGCGAAATATCTCGTGCATCTCCCTGTTCCAATACCAGATGTAGGACAGCGGGGTACGTTTAATACGAATTCCGCTAGTGCGAGTTTATTTCGACATCGGTTATGTCACTATTCTTATTTCAAAGCCAGCTTACATTAACAAAGGGCGATGTTTTCATGGCTGAAACACTCCTTCCATTGCAAATGTTAAATGTGTATTAACTATCTGTATCACTCTTGTCGCTCCCATTAGAGCCTTTTATGTCTCTATGCCTCTATACTATCATTTATCTTTGTTTAACTAAGTGCTGCGTTGCAATAACGTTGTTGTCCTTATCTAATTCATAGGCTGTGTAGTGCATGCGCTTATCGAGATCACTCTGATGCTCTGATTCCCTGTTTTAAGGTTAGGCAATATGTACTATTAAATATGCAAAATAGCGCAAGGAGATGGGTATATACTTCATAGCGACTGCGGTAGTCTTCTCACTAAACATGCTTATATTCTCCTCCACAAGGTTCACAAAGTCGTCTTTGACACCCACGGACGGAAATCCAGAAGGGCGCGTCCACAGAGTCGTCTTATCTACAACTTGAACGTCAAGTGTTCTCCCATTCTTGAGCACGCTTCGGATAAGGCTCGCTGAGACAAATCTTGCCGACATTGTTTCTGATAGTATGTAGCCGCTGGAGTGATTTTTTTTTAGATCGTGTTTGATAAGTTTATAATGATTGACTGATTGAAAGGGAAATGGAGCTGCATATATACCTCCGCAGAGTTGGCCACTATCCTCTACTGACGAAGAGGATACACATACTGTCACGGAGTAAATTGAAATGACTGCGAAAAGTCTTAAAATAACGACGAATAGGACACATGGGAAGCAACCTCGAGCGCGAATGAGTCGGGCGAATAGGCGCTATAATTGGGTCAATCTACTTCTTTCCAAACACTTAGGCGCTGCAAATGCCTGGCAACGACTTCACTATCGTATTTATCATAGGTTGAGAATCAACCGTGGCTGCCTTGCATATGTTCACCAGATGTGTGATCGACAAACATGGAATAGTGCATAAGGCTTGCATAGCAAGTGTCACCATGCCACATTTCAAGTGGACGGCTAGCATAGCCGCACATTCACCCCTGCGAAATAAAAAGCCACCTTTGCCTTTTCCCTATATTTACCCTTTCCCACTCCCGCACTTTTCCCACTCCTGCACTTTTCCCACTCCTGCACTTTTTCCACTCTTGCACTTTTCCCACCCCCGCACTTTTTCCACTCGTACACTTTTCCCACTCGTGCACATTGCACATTGCACACAACTGTACTCTTACATCCGCATCCAGCTCACAGGTTCCGCCATGGAAGGTGCCACCATAGTCAGTGTTGCTCCTGACCATGATCCTCGGAATTCCCCAGTTCCAAACGACATCGCTACTAGTCTACTACGAAATGTTTTTCATCGGCGAAAGCATAATGAAAATAGCTGTCGTCACATTGCTGCGCGTCGAGATGGCGTCTACAAAGAGATCCCGATCAATCACCTCGTTCCTCTGGCGTTCCATTCAACCCCTACTCTCCTGGAGACCTTCCAAAATATTGATTTAGCTGCTCAGACCCTTTCAGAACAGTACAGTTCTGATGGATACAAGTCTGATCTCTTCGTTGATTGGCAAAAATACTGCAAAGCCCTCGACTCCCCGCAACGTGCAGTAGCTACGTTTGGTAAGTTGCCTCGTCTTCTGCCAACTATGCTGATGTTTCAAAGAGGGTGCAATTTTCTTTGCGGCGGGGAGCATTCCAGGGGAAAAAGAGCGGGAAGCATGGATCTCCTCGTCACGCGATCACCTGCGTTTGTTAAAGCGACTCAGCAGCGTCAATGAAGATGACAGAATCAGCGGCGTCAATGAGGATGATGGAAATGGTCGGAAACGGAAACGTGGAGCGGGTCAAGAAGGCCAGCCCAGCACCCTAGATTGGCATAACACTGTGATACAAGCAAGATCTATCGAGAACACTCAAGGTCCGACTGGTCTTACTTTGCAGGCGGGAAATGTATCTTTTCCCGAACCATTTATTGCACCCATATCCGACCAAAGAGGCGCGGCCGAGATTGAAGCAAGTAAGACGAATATAGCAATGATGGCTGAGGTAGACAAGTTAGAGAGTATTCTTGGAGAACGCCTTATTAGAGGTTTAAATGCGAGCCATAAAAGACATGGCGAGAAAGAAAAAGGATGGATAACATTTACTAATACTGTGCTTTTGCATGTTGCTGTTGATAAGGGCGAGGATTTCAAGTTAGAGATCTGGCAGTGTGCATCAGTTGGGAAAGCTATTTCACAAGCAAAGACGAACGCCACTCCGTCCGAACCAGGTCGTCGTTCCTCTCTCGCTGACAATGCGGAGAACCGAGCTGAGGGTGTTATCAAGTCTGTTGAAAACTTGGAGGGCATACTTGGTGCCTATCTCTTTAGGGCCATGAAATCCAGCAATCGGATGAGGGAAGAGGAGGAGACGGGAATGTCAATAGGTACTGGCCCTGTTGATGTGTCTTATCCCGACGGTAATGATGGCACCGATTGCAAGGTGGATGTGATGTTGGGCTTTGTGGCAGGTGTAGATGTGTTTGCAAAAATATATCGTAGGCTCTAGCTAGCTTCGCACCAATTTGAAGCTCATATTCATCACAACAACTGTTTGCCATGCAGGAAGAATTTCATTCTCTTTGTCCATGTCTGTCTTCCGAGAGGTGATCTGTCCCTGTACACCTACACCTATGTTCCCCGATCCGGCGTTCCATGACATGGTTCTATCATAAGCAACCCCCTTGAAAGTATAATAGTCGATGGATTCGTAGTCCCCGTTGACAGTTTGTTCGGCCTACATTTTCACTGTTAGAGTTAGTAATTCAGCTATGGGTTGAGGTGGACTTACCTCAGGCATTAGAGTAGTAAACAAATTCTCAGCTGGGCTCAAGATCCAGAGTCGATATATTGGGATACAAATTTGTCTTCAGCCTCACAGTTCACAGTACTGACAGGTATGCACAAGGAAGAACTGGTGTTCAAACTTGTTGGGAGTTTGATGTGCAATGTCCGATCGCGACTGCGAAATGCATCAGTAACGTTTCTTGCCACCCGGGTGGGGAGAAGGCGATGTTGATAAGGACAGGGCTGGGATTACGATGGACGAGGCGGCTTGGCCCTAATTCGCCCTGATGTAAAGGGCGGCTTAGCTTAGTTGGAAGATGTAAGGAAAGAGTCTTCAAAAGTAACTATAGGTTACTCGAAGTTTGTAGAATAACGTTTGCAAAGTGGAGGGGTTTAGTAGTGACCATGTGATTTTCGCACGGAAGCACTGTAGTTATCCTTAGCGCAGCTTGGGCTTTCATTCAGGCAGCAGAGATGTGCCAAGTACAAACGAATTAAATAATGCTCCCATGAGTAACTTTCCAGAACTGTTTCTGTTTGTACATTGGACCCTCTTGAAAATTTGAAAATTTCCATGAACGACTCCATCGGTCGCAAAGTCGAGTAGGGCTGCTCACGAGCCGTCGCTGCCAGCCTGAAGATTTATTTCCTTACACCAATGATATAGTACAAACGGAAAGAGCAGATGACGTGTGTTGCGACAAACCTCAGACGCGCTAATGGTGGGGCAACACGTGGAAGCAAATCGAAGGTGGCGGAAGAATCTTACATAATTCAGGTTCGCTAGTGGTGAGGAATACGCGATTCCACTGAACCCTCAACATCGGCAAACCACCTGTGCGCCAGCGCTTCACGAGCAGTAACCCTTTTAGCAGGATCAAAATTCGTCATTCCCCCAACCAGATCCATAAAGTCCTCATCGAAGCCCGGCCTCTCAACCTTCCAGAGGCGAAAGGGCTTGCGTCGGTTCTGCTCGTTGAATCCTCCACGAACCGCCATGAATATCTCACACCATGGGCTGTCGGAGCCGAGATAGCGCAACAGCGCGTCGAATGTGTCAGGTTCAGCAAAATAAGAGAGTTGGCGCTCTAGAATAATAGAAAGAGGTTCCATGTTAGGGTCTTCTGTGTCTTTGGCAGATGGGGCAAAGATGACAGCCCGGGTGACTACGTATATACACTGAGAGAATATATTAGTCTAAATAACACTATGCGCCTGATGGCGATGGGGCTGAAATGGCCGCAGCAAACTTACAACTATACCATATGAAAATATGTCCGATGGTGAATTCACAGGACCCTGGGCATGAGCCTCCGGGCTGCGCCAGAGCTGATTGCCAACCTGAGATCCCATGATGTCACTACCAGGAGCTACATACGCAGCGTCCTCGAGATCAGAAAGCTGAACACTCTTTACAACGATGTTTTCGTCACAGTTCGCATAGTTAACTAGAATATTGTTTGCTTTGATATCTATTGAGGGTCAGTGCTGTTACTACAAGCGGGACTATTGATGAAAGAGGACATGCCTGCATGAACTATATTCCTGTCATGCAATACTGCAAGACCACGAAGAGCATCCCGCAGGATCCGTTTCCTTGCAGCGAGTGGAATTTCCTTCTGGGCGAGGTTGAGCAAGTGGTCGGTGGCATAGTCGTATATGAGGATCGATTGCTCGGGGATGGTGTCGCGCATGAGTCGGAGATAAGAGCTACCTTCGTGCGTAATGAGGTCTCTCTGCATATCGCAGGCTGGCTTAAACATTGAGCGGGGGACCTCCTTGAGGACAACCTTATGTCCGTCATCTCTGCTGTGTTTCAAGAACGATATAAGCCTGCTGAATGACTGGGGCTGAGGGCTAATGGAGTGCTCAATCACGTACGAGGCAAGATAGACTCTCTCCGGTCTATAGTCTTTCTCTTGAAGCACGCTTTCGATGGAATACTGAAGGCCAGACTCGCTAGCCAGAGTTGACCCTAAAACTGGCCTCATGGTCTTGTTTTGTGCAGGTGTAGGCGTTGAATCGCAAGGCTGCATCGTAGTTTGCGACCGTACAAGTCCGTTTGAAGGGTAGGACGCGGTGACGTATGGTAGCTGCGAAAGCCTCGGAAGCTGGCGACGTATTGTATTAGGAGTTCTATGGCATTGAAAGAGTAGTGATGAGTTCTGGAGGATGAATTGGATGTTCTGATGTCTAACTCGAGGCATTATTGAAGATGATGGCAGGTTGGTAAACAATTTACATAAATAGGCGCACAGTATTGACCGATGTTAGTCGCTAAGCTACACGGAATGGAAAGCGCGCTTGGTGCCTTTTGTGACCATATGAAAGGTGGAAAAAGTGCAGAAGTGGGAAAAGTGCAGACGTGGGAAAAGTGCGGACGTGGGAAATGTGCGGACGTGGGAAATGTGCGGACGTGGGAAATGTGCAGACATGTAGAAAAGTGGAGATGTACGGACATGTAGAAAAGTAGAGACGTTAGAAAAGCGGTGAATGGGAAATGTGCAGACGTGGGAAATGTGCAGGTGTGGGAAAAGTGCAGACCTGGGAAATATGCACGTGTGGGAAAAGTGCAGACATGGGAAAAGTGCAGATGTGGGAAAAGTGCAGATGTGGGAAAAGTGCAGACGTGGGAAATGTACAGACATGTAGAAAAGTGGAGATGTGTAGAAAAGCGGTGAATGGGAAATGTGCAGACGTGGGAAATGTGCACGTGTGGGAAAAGTGCAGACCTGGGAAATGTGCACGTGTGGGAAAAGTGCAGACCTGGGAAATGTGCACGTGTGGGAAAAGTGCAGATATGTGGAAAAGTGGAGAATAGACATGGGCTGACCAGTTAGATTGTGGTATTAGCTATAGCAATGGTTGCTTTTGGCCAGACGCTATTTCACATTTGTCGATCATGGATTGACCTAGGGAATTGGTCAGCAACAGATATCAACCAGTGTCGAGTTGACTTGATATACGAAGCGCTTCTGTGGTAAAAAAAGAAGGATCACACATGGAAAAGTGCCAGGAATGCCATAGAAATTGTATGTCAATCTAAGAATCCACTAGAAAAGCCCTGGCCATTCACTATTGTTTCTGTCTTGCAAATGAATGCACATGCTTTAATTTGGAGCTGTTGTATAAGATGAATGTAACGACCGGTGTGCCATCCTCTTCACTCACCGCTACCTCTCCTGCATAATTTCACTACTCGGACCCTTACAGACAGACACAACGATTACTAGCATTCTGTATCTTATTCCTCAGTAAATCGTCTCGACATGTCAGCCTTATTGCTGGTATCTGCGGCCATTACGTTCTCTTTGGGCATGGTTCAACCCATTGGTTTTTCCTGGCGGCTGTGGAGGAATCGTAATGAACCCAAAACCCCTGAAACAAAACTCAAGGTTCAGGTGTTGTTGCTCGCAGGTCTGTCACTAGTGTTGGTCACCCTTGCCGTACTTCTCTGGGTGTTCTCAAAGAATGAGGTCGCTGTACCAATACTCGTTGTTTCTGTTTGTGCTGTAGGAAACATCTATCAGGTATGGCACACATTACCTTGAAATAGCTCTACTAACCTTGTAAGGCTATATATCAGTCTTTATACTTAGCCACATCTCGATTGTGGTTGGGAGGAGTTATATTTATTTGTTCCTTTATCGAGGCTGAGTTTTGCGCACTATTAGCCATACGTCAACCCTCAGAAGTTGAGCCTCGGCTCTATATTGTTTTGTTGCTCCTTGTTTTAGAACAAGCCTGTATGGCTTTGAAATATCTAACTATTCTCGAATCGAGAACGGTACGAAGCAAAGTTGATGCCTGTCTCCTTTGGAATATGGGCCTCTGTGGCTTCACCATCGGCTCTTCTCTGACCTCATTGGGTTTATATGATTGTGGCCAGGTTGGCCTTATCTCGTCTTTATTGGTATGTGGGATAGTCAACTTATTTCTGAACATGTATTAATTATATCAACAGATAGTAACTCTGGCAATTCTCTTACAGATACTCTACCAAAGTGTTGTCCAACCACACTGGAGCGTTGTAGCAAGTACTTTAGCAGGTCGGCACGAAAGCAAAGAACAGCTTGCTCTATCTTCCAGGACGCCTTCGGTCACTACACTCGTATCTCCATGATACTCATACGTTAAGCGCTTGATAATTCACGCTCAAGTTCATTGTACATTACAGGATGATTTAGAAGCTGCATCATGATAGCATAAGTATAAATTACACGCATCTAGTGCCACAGTTGAAGTGATTGCTCTCGCCCTCTCGGATGCCATTACCCCTCAGAGCGCCAGTGAGATCTGCATGTCAAACTATGCTGCTGGCGCAAATCCGCCTCGTCGTCAACCCCTGTTAAATAGCTTATTCCTCCCCCAGCCTCATAATTATCCTGTCCCACCCATTTTTATCCGCCTCTTTGTCTTACCCAATGGTTGGCTTTGACAAAACGATAGATCTAGATGCGTTTGTCCTTCCCCTTCAACCACCTTCAAAATGTCTCGGTTCTATCCGCCAACCATGTGCGCTGATAATGAAAACCTTATACAACCATACTTCGACACGAAGCAAAGCATAACCTGCTATGGGCAAATTAGTCTTACCAGCATCTGCAGATATGCAACCGGCTTTCTTCGGATCATGGGCAGGAGGTCGATAAACATATAAAGGGCACGCAATATCCAACCATTTTCTCGCTCACAATCTCCATTCTCTTAGCACTCGCCAAGCTTTCCACTATTACCTACTCCAAAACATCAGCCTCAGGGCTACAATAGAGATGGCTAACCGCAACCAGTCGTTTACTCTGCAGGCTCCACCAAAAAGCCCGAGCTCATCACCTTTGCCGGCATTAGATGATGAGCATGCTAAACATATAGCAATGCAGCTCATAGCAACGGAGCTCCGACAGTTGCCTATCAGGAGCATCCCACGTGCACTTTACTCTGGACGAAGTCTTAACATACTGCATAAGTTATGGGGTGCACGACTATGCGCGGGAATGGAAGATGGGAGTGTGCAAGATGCTCTTAAAATAGTCCATGGACAGATACCTGATGAAGACCACGAACTGCTATGCCGCGGCGCATGGCACTTTCAAGCTAATGATATGAGAATTCTGTCTCCCCAATGGGAGCAGTTTTTCAGATTTGCTTTCAAGGAGCCAAATATAGAGGAATACTATATCTTTCGCCAGATAGCAAGAAATTGGAGTTCTGAATCAAACGGGAAGAAAACTGATAGAGAAATCGCTAAAGCTTGGCAACACATGTTTGTTAGTGCTATACTTTTATCCCTAACTAAGGAATATCGCTGACATTGACCATCCAGTTTGCAATTGGTGAATCTCTCAAGCACCAACTACAGAAGATGAACTACCATTTATGCTTTTGCCGTATTCCGCAGCCTCATTCTGTGACTGCTCTCCAGAAAAGCATTCAATTTTTTCACGATTCAGAGGAGAACAAGGCTGAAAAAAGAGTAGCGCAAGCCGTCTCCGCCTGTACAGCTTTGATAGTTTTTGATTTCATAATCGAGGTAAGGCGTGCTCAGGAAGGCACGGAGGGCGTACCGCTGACTTTACGTTTAGGAGGGTGGCGAAGAATCAAAACATACACGCAATGGCTCTCACCAAGATGTCCGCAGTGCTATACGAAGCTTGGAGTCTGCGCGGCTTTCAGATAAAAACCAACACGATTTAAGCAACATCATTGCATACTTGAACAAGAAGTTGATTCTAGATATGCCAACAGAGCTTTGGGTGGTCATCTTCCGCATGTTGCAATATGGCGATCCTCAGAAAGCGTTGAAAGACCAGCAATCCCTCATACATACGCATCCTATATTAGCAAGGAAGCTAGGAAACGAAAGTCTCTTTCAGCGCAGGATGCTCGCTGTGAAGACAGCGACAACCTCATGGGACGCCATCTTGCCTCACAGCGGGCAGCAGCCATCCGTATCACGCCAACAGCTCGTCGGACTTATAAAGATATTCGGTCTAGTAAGCTCAAAGCGGCGCGAACGCTTCATCGACGCTATTCTTGAACAGGATGAGAATGGACAGAGCGAAACGATCCGTACACTGGCGTTGGAAACGGAGTTTGGGAACTTACACCCACAGCAGCGCAAACTCATCATCGACGCTATGCTTCAAATTAAGAGTGAGGCAGTCCTAGTCTACGCAATCCAAGCAGTACTACGTTGGATAAAGTACATCGATCTACGCCAGGAAGTCGATGGGGAAAGTTTTAGACGCCTTGTCGACGCAGCTATGCTGAGGATTAAACATCCCAACGGACAGACTATTGTTCTCTCAGAACTAGGAAAAGTGCTAGATTATCTCAGCCAAGACCAGATAAATCGTGTCTTCGAAGCTATTCTGGCGCTCGGAAATGCTTGGGTGTTCGTTGCCCTGAAGATTCGATGCCTCAATGAAGGCCAGCGCACACGGTTTCTTGATGCTGTACTCAGGCTTGAAGATGATATTGAAAGAGCTTGGGTACTTAGCGTGATATAACGCATCGCTGCAACAAAGGGGTATTTAACCGGGGGCTCGTGACAAGATAGAGGGGCCGTGTATCCAGTGATCCATCCCATATCGATGACTCTTGCCTAACCCTCTATTGGTATGTGAAGAAACCCAGCAGTGTTTAAATTTGTATTAACTAGATTGACAGATTAATACTGTGGCAATCTCTATGCCGATGGTTTGGATTTTTATAAGCCAATGTAATTCGTTCTGGTTTGCTCATCGGGGGGAAAACGCTGAAGTTTCCCTGCCATCTTCCGCTGGAAACGATGTTGTCCTTGCATCCACCTTTCTGCAGATGCTCGTGTCCATATGGCTGAATTTAAGAAAGCGTATAACAAATTCACAAGAAGCCAACGAAATGTTTCCACTATCGTCTGAGGTGCCTTCTGTTGTGGGGAGCAGTGTGGCCCTCACTGTATAATCATAAGTTATGTGCCTTGCACATTGTACTATTAAAACGGAGTCATGATAGTTAACTAGAACGATATTGGTGCTCTTGTGGCCCCTCCTGCACTGAAAGTTGCTTGCGCAAAAGAGCCCTACTGTTTGCCTTGAAACAATCCTAGTACCCTATTTTATAAGTGACTCAGGCACAGGTAGACTAGGATATAAGGAAGCTTCACTGAACGCGCCTGGTTATGGAATTCCTCCCCCGGGGATGTCTGAGAAGCTGGGCTCTTTTGAGGGCTGAAGTGGGCCTACTTCATTTCATAAAGGGATAGCTTAGTATAGCTGGGAATTACTATTGCGCGCACACTACTTTGCAGATATGATGACAAGGCTGTGACAAGATGAATAATTATAGGTGTATTTGGCTGAGCCCTTGCTTCTATAAGTGGGCCTTCTTATTATAACTCACCTCTGCAACCCCCTTTTCTTCCACCTCTATCCTCATATTAAGATGCGGCCTAGACGCCATTGATGCTTCTTTCCTCTTTCTCATCACCCTCAGTTTCTCATCTGAATCTCAACAGCATCACACCAGCTCGCTCCAACCAAAGCTCACTCTGCTCGTTACCTCCACGGCCACCCGCTCCCCTCCAAACACACGCGCTGCCACCGCCGCCGTAGGCTTACTGAGCCTCACAGCTACCACTGCCTCGCGGGCCGACAGACATGCACTCTCCCGACGCTGCTCTTCCACGCCTCCCCTCCTCCTTAGACTCTAGCACTGAGACGAAAATGTCTGATCATCCCGAGGGCACTTGCAAGTCAGGCAGCTCGAAGGGGAGCTATAAGTCGAGGAGTTTGAAGACGGAGGAGAGGGCCCAGAATCAGATGTCGCAGAAAAGGTCTCGTATGTCTCCCATTCCCACACATTCCTTCATTTTATTTATCTTCTAGGAAGAACATGAGACTGATAACTACTCCCCCCACAGGCAAAAGAGCAAAAGAGAACCAGCTCTACGATGAAGAGATCGCTGAAAATAGTTCCAGCCTCTGTCTGGTGAAACTATTGTCAGCAATATGTCTATCCTTGAAACCACACTCTACGAACCTTCATCTTGCAGTCAGCAAATGCGATGGGGATAATTTAGTGGGGAGTTTCTGCGTCCAGGAAGGATACGGTAAACCCATCACTGGCACCGACAAATTTTCAATACATTGTGCCCTCTTCAAGCCCTCTGAATTTGGAGCTCACTTCAATACATATGATAAGGGAACTGTGGATGTGGATAATATTGCTCAGCTGGAATATTATTCCCATCTATGGATGTTGGAAGATGTGCTTGGGAAAAAGCTAGGAGACAAACATTTATATAAGATGCATAGCGGCATGAGGTGGTTAGTCTCCCATAATCATCGTTGATCTTCGTATAACTAACTACCAATGCAGTTTTGTTGAGATTGTCAGAGTTAATGATATATGGAGTAATTTATTAAATTCAGCAGTAACTCGCCGCTCAGGGGTGGATTGGCTGGCTGAAGGGGCGCAAGGACAAGACAGCAAGAGGCTCACACTCAACGAAGCCTTGCTAAATAAATGGGACGACTACAGCCTAGTAAGTTTCTTTTACTCCATCTTCCTTGCCCCCCTTCCTTTTATAACCCAACCAACCTCCTATAATACTCTAAAAAAAGACTGACACTAATAATCCTCCTAACAGACTTGCCATTACCCTGACTGCGCGCTCCGCTTTAGCCACTCTGGTAATTTAAGGCGTCATTTAATGGATATTCATGAGGTTATGCCTGCGACGACTCGGGCGGGGAGGGGGGGGGGGGAAACCGAAACCACATGTACGTCCCCTTAACTTTTTCTTCCTTACTTTCCCCTTACGGTTTTAACCTACACTACCCCTATAACGCCTACTAAACGAACAAATACCTAACAATCCTCTAAACAGGCCTGCTTCTACCCTGGCTGCACATACTCTTCTGCCCGGACTGACAATCTTAAGCGTCACATAAGTACAGCTCATAGCGGATAAATCGCGTGGAATCAGGTACAGGCATGCAAGCTCCATCGTAAGCGCAAGAGGAAATGCGCTCATTTTTAGAAGGTGTCTGACGCTATCGGCGACAGCACCTATAGGGCAGACCTGGGCAAACCAGTGGCTACGAAGCGCTGCCTAGGGTTACAATAACTCTCAGGGACATTAAGGGCAATATTAACAGGTACATCATGGAGGAACAATGGTACTGGAAGGCTTTACTTCTCCTCGACGAAGCGGACGACTTTCTGTCCAGGCCCCCTCTGTCCATGTGTGAAGGCCTCGATAATGATATGAATGCATACGGTAGCAACAAATCAAAATATTCAGGACACAGCATGTGAATTCAGAAGACTCGGACAGGATATGGCAGGAACCGCCACTAAAGAGTGGACACTGCAGTACTGCAAAACAAAACTCAGGATACAGGGTTCAGGACCGCAGAGTGCAGTACTGTCTTTGCAGTGCTGCAAGACGAGAAATCAGCATGGACCTGACAGTTTTACCCCACCCGCTGTCTGGTCTGTGCTATGGATTCTCGTGCTTAGGACCAAGCACGGTTGTTTCTTTCTACCGCCTTCCACTTTCTATTTACCGCAACCCTCTCTCTCAACTCAACATGGTGTGGAGGAAAACTGGCTGATCGCTCAGCCGGATCCACCTACTCCGCAGTGGATCCGTTGCACGGCTCCTCAATTTAGTGAGGGGCCGCTAAACCTAACTTGCAGGGCGGTGCCGATGCAGCTCATGTTCCAATCCCCACAGATTGCGTCATCCCGGTTTTGCGTATAGCTGGTCAATTTTTGACATGCGTTAGTCTACGGATGTCACTATGTGATTACTACAGCTATATAGAATGAAGTTATTCGCAGCTGTTTATAACTCAGATCCATAAACTATTTCTACGTAACCCACGAAAAGAGCATTCCTAAGAATGCCATACCAAACTTGCGACTAACCTGATTGTCCGATGACACTTCGGCCGATGATTTTCCTGCTATATTATCTAACTGCATTCCGCTCTCGCATTTGGTGTTCTCTCCTTTCACCCACTCTGAAATATCTGCGCAAGCCTTCTCAGGATCACGTCTCTGTTGTAGAAATCCTTGAATCTGAGCAGGACTAAATTTCTTATCGCTGATATGCTCCGCGAATTCCGTCGCAAGTCTTCTCATCTCCTCAATCGTTTTGGCGGTGTGCGGCGAGCACATGCGAATGAACATGTTTTTAGCGGTATCCTTACTGGCATTGCCGAAGTATTCCTCTATGTCCACGCGGCCAGGTCTCAGCATTGCGTCATCTAGTTTGGAGCGACAATTGGTGGTCATGATAAGGATATGCCCCTGGGATGATGCAATACCATCAATAGCGTTCAGAAACCCCGCAAGAGTGATTTTGGAGTCGCAACTGTCATTGCTGTCGGGTGTGTCATCGCGAGTGAGGCCAGCTGCATCGATATCCTCAATTAATAAGATGGAGCCTTTTGGCAGATTTGCCATCAATAGCTGAAACCGTTCATCATCTAAGTCGTAGTTGCTCAAATTGGGCAAATAGATATCGACTTTGAAATGGCCTGCTAATGCACGTACAATGGATGTTTTGCCCGTACCAGGAGGACCATAGAATAAATAACCACGACGGTATGGCGTGCCTGAAGCTGTATACATTTCCGAACTATTCAAATAGTCTTCCATGTCCTTTATAATGCGCTCCTTCTGACCAGATTCCAAATCCACAGAGTTCATTGACTCTATGGGCTGGGTTGCAAGCTTGGTCCAGGGTGAAAAACGTCGATTGAAAGAATCCGATGGCTTGCGAATCGTGGTTCTTGTCATAGTAGCACTCTGAGTGTAGTGAGCAAGTCGAATGTGCTCAATTAGATCACTGCATGGTCTAGGAGACGTACTAAAGCACCGGAGCGTAATGAATTCTTTTTCGGCAGTAGGTTTCGTTCCATCCCCCTTGCTTTCGATCATATCGCGTCTAAAAGAGATGCGGTAATCTTTGTAACGGAGATGGAAGGTGCTTCCAATGGCTGGGGTGACTTGAATAGCTGGCATGCGTAAATGTCGATGTTTGTCTTCTGTCCCAGTGTCTAGGTTCCTGTCTTTTCCGAAAACCGTTCTGACTGACAGTGTCTTCGAGTGTTCCTCTGGTTTTTGCTCTGAGATCCACGACATGACTAGATCATACAAATCGTCGCTCTGGTCGACCGAGATAGAAGACGAAAATTGCTCCTCAACGAATTTGACAATCTGCCTATGGTATCCAGATACAATTAACATGAAAAAGAGTCCCACAATGGCATTCATATCTCGACCAAGATTATCAAGAAGCAGAGTCTGAAATGGGTGCCAAGGGAATGTGAGCATCTTGAGCAGCTGGGTTGCGTTTATCTGTGCCATGGCGCAAAAAATAACTGTGACAACTCTTGAAAACTGGGCGGAGGAGGGAAGTAATAAGTACATTGTTTAAAAAGCTGTTATTATTAATTACACGCAGCCTTGCGGAGAAAAATCACAAGCTCAATCACGTTGCAACTGATTACGTGGAGCATCTTCCCAGATAAGTCACAAACTCAACAAAATTGACACAGAGCTGAGCGCCTTGCGGATGAGGCTGGGAGTGGGCGAGGCTATGTAATATATATGCGGCTCTGCGAGTAACATACAGTAAACAGGCATAGTCAATACTGCCTCCAGAAACGGGAATGCTACTGTATGTTCCATGGCTGTGTACTACCTATTGGTAATAATTCTACAGCCGCTCAAGTCAATTTACTATGGCCATTCGGGGTTGGAAGAACGTATTGCTGAAGATGGTTTTGGAACAGGCTAAGTCTATGTCATGTGCTATCGGCTCCTTCAAATAAAATCACAGCCCACTAAATCGAATCTCTACGACGACCACATCACCAAGTCTAGCCCTCCGGTCAGACTGCTTTTCCGAAGGTGAGGCGTCTCAAATGGTCGTTTTCTGCCTAAGGCCGCAAGCCGCTTGTCCAACAAGGTTTAATCCCTTGGCAATGTTGCGGCTGTGGCTGAGACAGGATTTCCAATGTCCACGTGCCACTGGATAACGCATCAGGCAACGACAGTTGCGGCCCAGCGCTTGATTTAATCATGCTCTAACCACGTGACCCGACGGAGGAATCTATTTAGTACGTGGCATGACTCCAGTCACATCTCAGAGTCATTCTACGGGCTAAAGGTGCTTTGTCCCTGAGCTATCAGATGTAGTTCAAATATGACTAATATAATTAGCTTTGCACATGTCATCTATATCAACTAGCGCTAAGCGAGACGGTCGTCAAACTTCGTCCACCGAGACATCATTGTCGTCGAATGTGATGTGATTGTATCAAAATCACAGCAACAGAGTTTCATACGGTAACTGCATCGTAACTTATCGAATATCAATGGCTAACAATCTTCGCAGATTGCTGGCCAGCCTTGCCAGCAAGCACAGTGACCAGGCGCATCTGTCTTTCCGTGGACTTCCCGCAACGACAATTCCCATTCACTCGGCATAGCTCACGTCAATATCATAATGTCTGCAACGACACTATATGGGGCACACTTGGCCCAGCGAGAGTTGAGCGAGGGCACCAAGGAGAAGGTCGGAGATGTCGGCGCATGGATCTCAACGCCAGCTGTAGAAGCAAAATTTGTCACAATGCCAACTGGACTCCAGACTCTTGCAGTAGACCCTGAGGATGAAATGTTAAAGCCATTGCTCGACAAACTTGGATTTGCTGCAGCGGTAAGAGCTCAGACTCCGGACTCGAGAGAACCATTTCCTAACGGGGTTTAAGTCGCCTCCTGCAGCATGCTTGATATACCGCATATCAGGCTCCACCGTGCTTCAAAATTCATCGGGTCCAGCTTCCATCATCCCGATAAGTATCTCAGAAGAGAAGAGAGCAAAAGCCGGAGGAATGCTGTTGAAAGTCGGACACATTATTTACACAACCAGCCCCGTTATAGTCGAACCTGAAGCTGATATCCTCGTTATCTTTCCGCGGCCAGCTGTCTAGGTCTGAGGATTGTGAGTTTGCTCCCCATCAGGGACGTGCCGCAAGAAGACGTAATCGGATGATGGGTCCACGTGAAAGAAATCATTCATGAAGTCTGCGGGTGGGTCCGAAGTGGTACCCGAGGTACCGGAATCCGCAGATGGATCAACTGTCGTGGTGTCATCAGAGGGGGACCGTTGAGGGTCTATATCGGATAGTTTGTCAGCTGTCTACTTTTTCCAAGGTCATTGAGGTGGAAATACCATGCATTCCTGCGACTCTCCCGGGTGTCTCCGCACTCCTGAAAGCTTCCTCAGCAAGAACGTCCATCAACGATTGTACTCCGTCGTTCAGGTATGAAGGTGCCTGAGGACAACTTTGCGCTATCGTTGGCGTTCGCATCTGAGCCTCATGCCGAGACCACTCCGTGTTTAGTACTTTCAGGGTCTCAATTAAAACTGGTAGTGACTCGGAATAGATCGGCAGAGTCTTGAGGTAGGCATTGAGAGCCTCCATGCCATGGGATGACCACTTCCCTTGTTCAAAACTACGTGGCCAATTTCAGCTTCTATATCCTCGAACGAAGGACAAACTCACCACCGAGAATACCCTCCAAGGCCTAATATTAAAGCTCGAGGGTTTATAAGGCTCCACTTTTCGCCATACCGTGTCATTTTTGTTAACGTTTTTCTTCTCTGTTGGTACTCACGTTTGGAGAGGCTTTGATGATCCCAAATGCGTCCTGCAATGGCGTTGATTGCGCTTGACCGATGTGATTTCGTTCGAGGGTGTAGTGCCACTTTCTTCGCTAATGAATCAATGAGCTTCCTTTTCTTCCGTTTTGGCTTCGATGCGCGGAGATTTCGGAGGCGTTGTTCTTCATTTTGAACAGCAATGAATGTGTTGAGTAAGATGATCTTCCGTCGAACTTGATCTGGTTTCTCTTCAATCTTCTCATATTCTTGGAAATAAAGTCCGACAAGCTCGGGAGTACTGGACACAGGTTCCAGAGGTATTGTTCCACAGAAGGAGGAAGGGCTTTTGCGCCAAGTAGAAGAGCTTTTCTCTACCTGAGCTGTATCTAGTTGAGTCCGAGTCCAATGCCGGATAACTTTCAAGATGTTAGATTTCTCGTCATCTAAAAGGTTCTTCCCTCTTGTATTCGCCCAATTGTCCAACCATAACTCCGTTTCCGGTCCGAGGCGCGTATGATCTGAAGGTGGGCTTGGTTTCTTGAGGAGATGGTTGCGTAGGGTGGGTAGATCACGACTTGTAGAAATAAGTTTAAGAAGCTGTCCCACTTCCTAGTTTGTAGTCAGATAAGTTTTGAGTTGATGACTCGCCACAAACCTCGTCACCGACACCACAGAACAGAGAGCCTAACTCCTCGAGCTTTGCCGCTATTTCTGTTGGAATCGCTTGTTTCTACCACACGTGTTAGTGAAAAATGAGCAAGTTCTTAGGAAGCTATCATGCCTTGTTATAGGTAGCTAAAGCCATTTATTCCGTTTGAACTGTTCAAAATTTGAAGGTGTTGGAAGTACGTTGCTGCGAGGAGAAGGCGAGAAACATCAAATGTTGCACCAAAGCACCGTCGAGGACCTTGTGATCAAGGGGTCTGACGTGTGCGCATTGTTGGTGCAGGGGGGGGGGTCAAAGTTCCCCGGGGAACTTTGACCCCCCCCCCTGCACCAACAATGTTGAGCGATAGCAAGGAATTGACGCTCGCTTACAGCACAGCCGTAAGGTCAACGACACGGAAAAGAGGAAGTAACATTCATCTTATGGTAATATCTCAACTTTATGGTAAGGCTTCCCGATTTGATACCTCTAATCCATTTTAGCAATTGAAATGGTACGGTATACCACCGAAAGGTGATCCAGGTCTTGGAATATGATATTTGTCTATGTTGGAATATGAAGACCAGTTCTTTATATCAGGTGGAGTCCCCAACGAGGCTGCCATTTCACTCTATCCGTTTACTCATTTAACAAGTCTCTTCACCGCTCTTATTCTTGCTCACCGGTGAAGGCCTCTGCTGTCAAGACCTGCTGCGCCATCCTCATGTCAAGTTTTTCTTCCACTGCAGCTCAAGCACCGGCCAATGAGTTGCAGAGCCCTCGAGTTCCATCAACTACTTCTAAAGGCAACTCGCTCGATAGGGCCATATCGTTTCCAAGGCCTGCTCGCCTTCTACCCGCAGCTAGGGGCGATACCTATCGTGCTATAATAACTGTGAGTTTACATACCCCTAAGTACATGGCACATGCTAATCGTATAGTCGGATTCATGTTACCACCAAAACTCATTTCCCATTAATAATGGCTTGAGGTTTACGCCAAAGGGGCCAAACATTGTGGAAGTGTCTATAGCTGGCTCTTATTGTTTCACCTCACGGGAAGCAATAGAGAGAACGTTCGCTGGGCGGTTGGCGCTGTCAGACAACAGCTGGGCTGCTATAGCCTCAGCTGTATGTGGCCAAGTCAAGCAGCAGAAGCAGATTGAACCTTTCTGTTTACTAGGGACGAGCGGGGGGAAGTTTGCATTTTCTGGGTCAATATGCTTGCACACGCCTCGCGCGTCACTAAGAAACTTGACGAGAACATCTGAAGGGAAATTATATCTCATTCAGCTCCTCGCCACCCGTTTTATTTCAAGATACTTGGCGTTTTGGTAGATCTATTTCAATGGAAAATATATAATAGTAATTCAACTTGTGTGCAATACTTGATGGACTAATGAACATATCATCTACGATGTCACCACATATGCTATCTTATACGCTGTGGCAAAATTATGATCGATTGTGGCGCTTCCTATTTCAAATATCTGCAGCTCCCAATACTGTTTCCTCTATATAAGAAGCAGCAAGTGTCTGTATTCTGTTTTCTTTATGGTTCATCACTATTATGCTTTCTCTTCTACTACTGGTGAGCTCTTATTTTCTATCCGAATCAGACTCGCCGGTCTAGTGTCTGCAATTCATTTTTCGCAAAGGCCAGCGAGAGCTTTCAAGCGGCACCATCGGACGGAAAAGCTTTGCGGAAAATGCCCAAACGGCTACCACAGATCAGGCACAGGCCCCTACAGCTTGAGATGCCGATACCACCCCTCCTACCGCAGCTCAGTCCCAAGATACCACAGCTCGAGATGCCGATACCACCCCTCCTACCGCAGCTCAGTCCCAAGATACCACAGCTCGAGATGCCGATACCACAGCTCAAGATGCCGATACCACAGCTCGAGATGCCGATACTACCCCTTCCTTCGCACAATTCAAGCTTTGAGGAATGGGGGATTCCCCAGAGGAGGTATCAGCAACTGCAGATACAGACGCCGGAGGTCGCGCAAAGCACGGATGTTGATGCGTTGATAAAGGATATTATACAAGCTCAGCCCGGTACGGAGTCATATGTACTGTCCTCCCAGATTACTCTACACCCTCCTATCCCTAAGGATCAGGAAGCAGTCAGCAGCATAGGTAGAACCATGACTAACCCCCTTCCTATAGAGATGCCCCTATTCCCCATGCACGTTCTCTTCCTACCGTACGGGTAGCTTCAAACGCCACATCCGTCGGCACCTCGGCGATCGCCCCTTTACTTGTCCTACCTGCAAAAAAACCTTCCTTGAGAGTTATATCATGCTCTTGCACGCCGCTACGCACGACGCTAGTTATGTAAGGACAAGGTATAAATGCGACGAATGCGAGATAACCTTTACGAAGAAGGGGAATCGGAGGAGGCATATAAAAAAACACCACGTTAGGAGGGTGGAAGTAGGGCCGCCACCCTCATCACTTGCTTCCCTCCCACTATCCCTGCCCTCATCAACGTCAATGTCCTACACTAGTGGTAATGCCAGCGCATTTCAATATGGGGATGGGAGATGGGATGGAGATGGATATGTTTGAGGGGAGTAGTAGTGGGATGGCGAGTCTGTGCATGAATTGTATGTGGTAGGGGGACATATGAGGAGGAGGA
>LNAS01000202.1:0-128579 GCA_001630605.1 Pseudogymnoascus pannorum | reverse complement strand
TACCTCCCCATCCCCAAACCCAACCTGCCTAAAGCACCAAACCGCCCTCCGCCTCGCCTCCCTCCCGCACACAACAACACAATCTACAAACCACGCCTCCCCCACCGGCGCCCTCCCTTTTCTTCTCCCGCCTACGTCCTCCCCGCTGCTGCCTGCGGCGCTGTTGCCTGTAGGCGCGGGACAAATCCTTTCGTATGCCGCGAAGGCGGGACACCCGCTGCCGGCTAGGCCAGGACACCCGAAGGCTAAAGTCTACACTGCGCTGATAGACGATGCGATCCGCCCCGCCTTCCTACACGCCGTGTACCTCAACCCCGCCAACGCATCCCTCCCCACGCGCCTCTACCTCGCCCCCGCGACGTCGAATTGGCTCGTACAAACCTACCAGGGGATCTCCCTGCGTCGCGCAGCGAGCGAGCAGTTGAAGCTTGCTGCGCCGGGAGGGGTGGTGGATATAGACGACATATATGCGCGTGCTGCGTCCGCGTTTGAGGCGCTCGCTGGGGCGTTGGAGGGGGAGGAGTGGGTGTTGGGCGGGGAGGGGGGGGCGGTGACGATGTTGGATGCGGAGGTTTTTGCGTATACGTATTTGGTGCTTGAGGAGGGGATGGGGTGGGGGGATGGGAGGTTGGGGAGGGAGGTTGGGAAGTGGTCGGCGCTTGTGGAGCATAGGGAGAGGGTTTTGAAGAGGTGTTGGGGTGGGGAGTAGGGGGATAATAGGGGGTGAATAGGGGGATAAATGAGGTGCGATGATAGGGGGGAGTGGGATGTACGAATATGCGGAGGAAGAAGGTCATGGGTGGATATTTCATCAGAGCATTTTGTAGGACATACTGTACGAGAAGGAACGGGTCGACCAAAATAGACTCACGCACACATGCACATACTGTACCAAGATAGAACAGATCTCCTTCCGTCACATCACCGGCGTCACGGGTATATATAAAATCAACCACGATTAAATCTCTAAACTTTATATTATATGAATCGTGCTGCCTACATATCCACAAGCACGTCCACAACCACTATCCGCTCTCGATTCTCGATGGACTATCTCATCTACCCCGCCTCCCCCATCTCAATGCAGGACAACTTGATACCTCAAATTCCTTCATGTCCACGCCAGCCCTTCAACCAATCCTCCCCTCCCACCTCCCCCAAAGCCCATAAACAAATCCAACCAAACCCACCCCACTACACCAACCATGCAAATGCAAATATAAACTCCCCGCGCGCATCACACTTGCAAAAAACCAACCATGAAGACAAAAAAAAGGGGGTCAACACAAAGGGGAGGGGAGAGAGGGAGGATCCGGGAAAAGAGTTGAGGATCTATATGTTGATCTTTTTGTCTAGAACGGACTCGGCGAGGGCGGGCGAGGCTTCATGTAATCATAGACATTAACAAACGATCCTGGCCCACCATTCTCAGCTAGACCCTCAGCCAGAACCACAGTCTGCTTGATTAAGCGCTCTAGAGCAGTTGAAGGAGATTTGCCTTGCGAGACTACAGTATTTAGTTAGCAGACGCCTCATCAAGTCTTGCCAGGAAAAATATGACGAGGACGAGGACAAGGATGGACGACTTACCCAAAATCGCAGAATTCAAATCCTCCGCCAGCGCAACCCTCTTATGCAACGACAAATGATGCGCCACATCCGGCGCGCTCCCCGGATCCTCATATGCTAGCAAGGCAAACGCATCCTGCAGCGCGCGCTGCGTACTGCGTCGCTTATCATGCGCAAACTCCGCCGAGATCGCCTTCCCGAAATGTATAGTCTCCTCGAGGAGCCTATCATAGTCGTCGTGGACTGCGCCATTGGTTGCCGCGCCACCGTTGCCGTTTCCGCTGTCAGTGTCCATCCTGTCGAACCCGCCATTCTGCTCGAGCGGGTGGTCGAGCTCCATGTCTTGATTCACCATGTCGTCGTAGGCGTCGTAGTCGTTGGCGGTGTGGGTGTGACCGTTACTGCGTGGTGCGTTGCCGGCGGAGGCGCGGGAGCGGATTTCGGTGCCGCGGTGGATCATCTCGATGAATTTGCGGCATTGGAGACGGAAGTAGATGTCCTCGTCCTCTTCGAAGACTTTGGGGTAGTGGGCTTCGGTGAGTTGGAGTGCGCTGTCGACGTCGCCTTCGAGGATGGCGTTGCGGATTTCTGTGGGGGTTAGCGGGGAGGTTAGGAGGGGGAGCGGGGGGATGTAAGGGCGGACCTTGGCGCTGGCTTGCGTCGCCGTCGTCGTGAAATTCGAAGCCCTTCACTTCTTCCTTGTTGCCAATGTTTAGGGCTTGTTTCTCGGATCGAACTTCTTCGGAGAAGGCTTTGGCTGTTTCAACATATCCGTCATGTGCAAGGTATTGTAAGACCTGGTAGAACATATTAGACTTATGCAGTGCATGCAAAACTGGACCAAGGTCCTACCAATGACTGGATCAAACTCGTCTCATCAAGTGGTGGTGCAAGATTCGCAGTACTAAGTCATCATCAGCATAAACTCACAAAATAAAGCCACAAATTCACATACCTCGTCGCTGCAACCTGCTCTTCAATAGCCTTCTTCTCTTTCTGAACCCAAATTTTAGCCTTTACGTACGTAATAAGGAGACTCTGCGTCCAATTTCTCCCATCCATATTTGGATGTTCCATTGTGCAGAGCTACTCTTCCGCGGGATGAATTATGGAATGACGGAGAGTAAAAACATAGTATGATGGTAGGTGTGGAGAAGGGGACTTACCAGTATCATGCTATCAATATCAAAGACAAACGGGCTCTGCCCAAAATTAACCCAGACATGTTCGCCTGGCTTCATCATCCCCACAGATGGAAAGAGCTTTCCTTTAACCTCGCGGAACGCCGTGCCTGCCGTGATGTTAGTACAGCCCTAGCTTTGATCTGGACGGCAAGAGCCAGGGGCATAAATATAGTAGATGCCCCAATCTCTAACATGTACTACAACATAAATAAAACCATGCGTACCTAAATGATCCCCATTCTTTGTGAAGAACGCGCATCCAGTATGAAAGTTAACGCCACATCCAATAACATCATCTGTGCTAAATGTAGGCCCATAGCTCTTGCCCGAACTCTGGCAACAGTACGAATGCCCATCATCACCATGGTACGCCCAAGAATGCGGTTCCCACCCTGGCGGTCTAGATAGCGGTACATCCTTTGTCGAGAATCCGATCGCAATCGAGCTACTACTTCAAACATTAGCCATCACATCCCCAATCTCGCACGAAGAAGACCCAAAAAAAAACAAGCGTCTTACTCTTCCACCTTCCTCGACACAATCTTGACCTCAAAATAATAAATCCCCGACTGCACCGGCATCGGATGATCAGCCCTAATCGAATACGCCTCATACTCTGTCGTCTTCCCCCCCGTAAACGCAACCTCACACCCATCCCTCAGCACCTCAAGCCCCGCATACTTATCCTGCGCATTCCACCTCGACGGCAACATCTGCACCGCCGCCTCCCCCTCCACCGGCGCCCCCTTCTCCACAACCTCAAACGCCATCCCCCGATACGCCGGCACCCCCGCAATCTTCCCCGACAAATTCACCGCACTCGCGCTCGTCGATAGCGACCCAGGCGCAGACGACTGCCTCGACTGCGCCGCCTCCCTCGCCGCTAAAAGCTTCGCCCGATACGCCGCCTCGAGGGTCTGTATATACGCCGACCCCCTCAAGTACGAGGGCACGAAGAAATGGTCCCCGTCCCCGTCATACCCGTATGTATTCGTTAGCTCGGCATAGGCGCGCGAGTGCCGCGGCAGATGGCCGTGTGAGGATGGGCCCCACGAGCCGTAGCGCTGATCGGGCATGCTGCGGCGCGAGCTGGGGCTGTTGCCGTAGAGGAAGCTGTCGTAGTCGAAGTCGTTGAGGAGGTCGGCGGTGCCGGGGCCGTGGGGGCGGGCGGGGGTGCTGCCGGAGACGACGGCAGCGTAGGAGGAGCGGCGGGGGGTGTGGGTTTGGGGGGCGGTGGGCATGTTGGTGTTGCGGTTGGGGCTTGAGAATGGGTTCGCCATGGCTGTGGTGGGTTTTTGTTGGTTTGGAGGGGTTTGAGGGGTTTGGAGAGCTGGGAGGTGTAGCTTTGAAGCTGGTGTGTGGTTGTGCTGGGTCTATCGACTGATAGATGGCTTGATGGGAGGTTGGATGTCGCGGGTTGTTCACTGGGGTAGGTGGTTGAGAGATCACGTCTGGTATGGGTCGGCGGCCGAAGCTTGGTTTGGGGAGTCCCAGTAAATCCCCGCTTTCTCACGGGGAAATTCAAAAGATGCACATGTTCGTGCTTGACATATTTATCTCAGGGGTGTTTAATGAAAGGACTGGTTTATCTGGGAGTCGTTGTGTTAATGGGTTGGGGTAGGAGAGTGAGTCGTCGGTCATGGACGATGCTGCTCCGACTACTAAACCGCGGGCAGACGATGAGGTGACAAGCTATATGTACTGTTACCATATGCATACTAGTGTCATTAGAAACCACAGGGTGGCAACCGGCCGGAGAAAATGGGCTTCCGGAACAGCGGGTACGTACCTATTTGTGTGGAGGGGCTGGATGGTGTGTGGTGGGTGGTCAGGAACACTCCACGAAGTTATAACAAATCTTTACATATTTCCCTATACCCTCTTTCCTATTATACACACAGAATACCCCCCAAAACAGAATCTACTCACCCCGAAACCATGACCGAAAAAGTCTCCGTCCTCTTCGTCTGCCTCGGCAACATCTGCCGCTCCACAATGAGCGAAGGCGTCTTCCAATCCCTCGCCCAAACAGAGCCCTACACCGACCTAATCGACCGCATCGACAGCTGCGGCACGGGCGCGTACCATGTTGGCGATTCGCCGGATCGGAGGACGATGGCGACGCTCAAGGCGAAGGGGGTGAAGGGGTATAAACATGCTGCTAGACAGGTATTACCTCCCTCCCTTTACGCCAGAAACACAGGACCCCCAACTAACCCACCACAGCTCCACCCCTCAGACTTCCAAACATTCGACTACATCTTCGCCATGGACCGCTCCAACCTTAACGACACCCTCCGCAAGCAAAAGCTCAAGTACCCCAACGGCGACTCCAAGGCAAAAGTCATGCTGTTTGGAGAGTACAGTGGTGGGAAGGTGGAGGAGATAGAGGACCCGTATTATGGCGGGNGGGGAGGAGGAGTTGAAGAATTGAGGGGGATGATGCACTACGTGGAGGGGTGGGGCGGATGGGGTTGTGAGGGGGGGGAGGGATTACACTCGAGATGGCGGCCGGCGAATATCAGCTGGATTGGTAGGCACGGCGTGGGTTTGATGCTGTCATGACCTACTCGCCATCACGCCAGCTCTGGGGCTTCTCATGGCGTGCAGCACCATCGACATAGAGCACGATGAGCTGGGTGTTCATTGGGGAGAGGATAGATATCTCCAGCCCACCTCTCCAAACCACAAGAAGATAACGCGAGCAAGTTAGCCACGACATTATAGACATATACAGCAAAATACACATACACAAAGTCAAGAATATGCCCATCTTCATTTCCTCCACTTTCTTATATGTATAATACACACCAAGACCAACGATCTTAAAGCACCTCGCCCACCCTTCTAATGTTACAATCTCGTAACTCCCCCATCCCCATCGCCGTCCCCAATACCAACCAATACCCCTTTTACAACCCCCCAAACCCAGAAGAGTACAAAGCACACTAAAAAAAGCCGCGCACCAGTACCCCATACCCATACCCATACCCATCCCTCACCCCGTTCTACCCATGGGTTTTTGACCGAACCAGACACCATTAAACGCCAGAATTGACAAGATGGAAACAACCCCGAACATAAAGAAAGAAGAAGATAAAAAAGCACACTCGATCCGTTACACGCCGCCTGCGATGAGACGGATTAGCCGGCCTAAGCAGCAGCCACCATCTGCGGCGCCGGGGAACTCGCCTGCACCCCCGGCGAGCTCATCTCCACATCCCTCCCCGCATTCTCACTCTCTACCTGACTGGACTCCTTATTCTCCTTCCCACTACTCCCCTCATTCGCGCTCCCATCCTTGCCCTTCTCCCCCCCTTCGGCAGCTGTAACAGCAGCCTTGGGCGGCGCGCGCCACCTGGGGATCTCCCACGTCGTGCCGGTGAAGGATTTGATAGAGAAGCCGCCGCGGGCCCATTTGCGGCAGGGGGCGCCGGAGCGGTCGAGGGCGCGGAGACCGGCGTTTATGGCGCCTTGGTTGGCTTTGGGGCCGAGTTTGTGGGCGGTGGAGGGGTGGAGGGATTTGGAGGAGGGGGAGTCGGCTGTTCCGTCGTCACTGGGAGTTGTTAGTAATGGTTCATTTGACTTCTTTGTAATTGGGGTTGTAGGGATTGGGCAAGGTGGAGGTGAGGGTAACTGGAAGTGACATGTGAAAACAGTGTAAACGGGATTGGTACTCACAGCTTCCTCTTCTTCGGCCCCGGCTTCCCCCTCGGCTTCACAACCCCATCAACAAGCAAACTAGCCCTCTTCTTCCCCTTCCCCTTCCCCCCCTCAGCAGGCGGCGGCATCGCGACCGAATCGTCCGTCCCGCTCGGCACCGGCGTATTCCCACTCGACGCCACCTCGCCCTCCGCCAGAGGCGACGCGGTTGGTGCCTTGGAATCAGACAGCGACGATGTTGACGATGACGCGGTTTTGTCGTCGGCTTGGGATGGCTCGCTCTTTACTTCTGTCGTCGCGGCGACGGGGGGTTCGAATTTCGCGAGGAGGGATGGGGAGAGCTTTAGACGGATGATGTTGGATTTGGAGGTTGCCTTTTTGGAGCGACCGCCCCCGGCGTTGGGGGTTGAGGGGGAGGCTTTGTTCGCGCTGGCGGCCATGGTTGATGCGCGTGATGGTTGTTCGCGTTTGGGGGGTTGGTGAGGTTGGTTGAGGCAAACCGCGGATGAGGTTTGGTTTTCTTTGTACGTGGGCTTTATGGGGAGGCTGTCGCGATGAAGGGCGTTCGTGATTGTGACGGGTGGTGGTTGGTGGTGACGTGAGTTTATGAAGATAGAGTTCGACGAGGACTCAGATTATGGTGGAGATAGTGAATTCGTCGTGATGGATTGGTGACGATGAGGTTTTGTGGTGATGGGGAAATGAATGATGGATGATGGATGAAAGGTGTGTTGGGGTTTGGATAATTATGGGATGGGATGATGCCAAAGTGGCATTGATAGCCTTTTGTTCGGGGCCATGGCTACTAATAACTAAGGGAACGGATGTATGGGCTGAAGTTTCGGTATGTGGTTGCCAGCCCTTCGACATTTTCTTGGGGCGTGGTGGGTGGTGGTGAGTGAGTGAAATGTCCAACAATAACCCACACCCGTCTTTGGAGTTAGTGTTGCTCCTGAGTTGCGGTGGTTTGCTGCGATTTTCCTCGCTTGTGTTGCCGAATAGGGGTTAGCGGGAGTATAATTACAGTGCATTAGTAGTGGAGGTGGTATTACTATAGAAGTACACTACGGCTATTTCGGGGGAGTTAGGGGCGGGAGGTAGATGGTACCTGGGATTACTAGTTTATTGTATGAGGGATTGTATTGTCGGGAGTAGTGGACGGGGGTATATAGTACACGCTCATTCTAACTCTTGGGGTGGTCTCTCTCTCTCTGGTCTGCCTCATCTGGTGCGTTCATATCTCCTTCATACCTCATACGGTAATGGTTTATAGACAGTACACGGAGGAAAGTATACACAGATATACAGATATACAGACATACAGATATACTCTACACCTCACAGTTACAGTTATAGTTACAGCAACAGCGGCAGTTAACAATAGTCGGTATACAGAGTTACGAATATATTCATATATCTCCAGAGGACAAGTCCACGTATACCATCTATCTTATCCTGTCTGTACGCGTACGTATCGTATACTTCCCTCTAAAACATGCTATTCCCATCTCCAAAACACCCGCACACAAATACATGTCATCTCCCAATTATACCATACAGATGTACAGGTAGAGTACATACGTACGTACAATACAACTCTCTCCCTTATGTTGTGCACATCACACGCGTCAAACGATCCCATCAGTCCCCATAATTCCCATAATTACAACGCGTTCCCTCACCAAGAAAAAGAAGAAAAGCGCCAATCAACCCAGACCAGGGAGTTATGTTCAACGCCCGCCACCGCGCCGAGGGAGATGAACGTGTCACAGGGCTCAGATCATCCCACTTTCAACAACGGACAGAAATTGCCACATTCATGCCGATAGACGGGAAAATGAATGGATAGTGTTTGTTCGCACGCCGCCTCCCTTGCTCCTTACATGATCTTGCCTCATCGGAGGCGCATTTGCGCACTATCCAAGGCAGTAGTACAGTAAGTAGGCAGACAAGGCAGGCAAGCAGGCAGTCTCAGTCAGCGGTAAGGAAGCGCAGGGTAAGCTGCCTATATCCTCACGAACAGAAGGAAGGAGAAAGATTACTATATCCGTAAACGGGACTACCTTTGATGACTGATCCGGACTTGATGGATGGCCTCATTTCCAACAAGGCTTACTGTACATACGTCCCTCACTCACCACAGCGATCTATACTTACGTGGATTACACTCCAACACATACAAAGTAGAATACAATATCAAGAAGACATCAATAAAATCCAGCTTGCACACTAATCTATCTACTAATCTATCTAATCCATCCGTTTGCACTCCTCCCCCTCTCGAACAAAAAATAAAACACGCTTACGGCCCCCTGCATTCTGTGCCCGAGCAAACGATGTGACAGGAAAATGAAATACAAATACGATGATGATGATCGTTGCGTTGCATCACCCACCGTAATCGCTCATATTGAGGGATTATCGTGGGTTAGCCCTATACCGGATGCTTGCTGAGACATTGTGGTTTTGAGGGGGTCTGTGGGCGAGTGCGATGGATGGGGGGGTTGAGTCCGGTGGGATGGTGTTGTTGGATGGGTAGAAGAGGATGTGATCAGAAGTGGGATATGAGGTGAGCAAAGAGGAATCAGAGGATATTGATGCACAAGAAGGAATGTTATGTGCGGAATCACGAATATAGCTGCCTGCTGCCTCATATTCCCATCACCGTTTCCACTCTTCATCTATAAAGTGCGCCACAGCCTCTACGAGCAATGCTGTCCAGGCTGTAGCAGGGAGGCGCTTTGGTGGGGTCAAGATTTTGCCCTTCAGCTCTCGAATTTTGGTTTTCCCATCCTCCACGACCTTCTTATCTCTCTTCTTCTGTGCTTGCAGTTTCGATTTAACAGCATCTGCCGCCTTCTCCTCTTGCTGCGTCTCGGTCAACGCCTTCGGTTTCTTTGCACCTAAACGCGCTAGATCTATTACGGGAAGCGTATTATTAATCTACCTACACTGATCTGCCTAATTACTACTCTGCCAATTGTGGAAAACATAGCGATTCTGCGATTCAAGTTCTGTATTCTTCAATGGAGATGTATTCTACAATCTCAGTTCCAGTTTTTGGTCTTCCGCCCGATCGGGTAACGCGCATGCTCCGATGGCCCGCTGCCTTCGAGTTCTATAAAGAGGAAGTTTCGAGGGTGGAGATCCCTCTCAAAGGTTATTACGGCCCTAACTATGCAAGCGTTGAAGGATACGGCTCACCTACATTTTGAGTCGCTGATATAGGAATACTAGTAGTATTGCAGAGAGTAGACAACTAATGAGTGAGATGTCTGACCTCGGATGCTAGATGGTTGAGGCTTTCAAAGCAAAGTTAAGTTTTCCCATCATTCTCACTCGTCCCTATCCTATTGATTCCATCACTTGTTCATTGATTTCTAACCTCGCTTTCTTCCATTTAATGGCACGCTATGACATAAAAATTTCACCAACTCATCAAGCACTTTGATCTTGTCTTGGTTGGTCTTGGCCTTGAGAAGCTGGTCACCCTTTTCGCCAAACATACTCCACACTGGAACGATTTTTAGGTCATCTTTCCATTTGCCGTAACTATTGATGTTATCAAAGGCCGTTCGCATGTTTGTGTGAGTCCGTAGTGCATAGGCGAAGGCCTGATTGTCGCTACCAGCCTCGCAGGAGTAGAGGCAGTGGCAACAATACATGATCAACGACGCCAGACCCGCCGCAAGTGCTGTCGAGACAGACGATCCATTATGGTAGACGATGGGCTTTGACGAGTGAGGCCCCCGCTCCTCAGCGACTTGATTGCCTGGCAAGTAGTATGTTATAGAACCTCCGCTCCCGGAACCTTGGTCTCTATTGGCGACGGGCCCAGTAGAACCAATGCGGAGAATTTGCGTTTGGGCCCCGTTATAGGGAAGAGTGTTATCCCCCCCAAGCCGGAGGTCATCCGCAGCCGAGCAAATCAGGAGCCGCGTGTCACCTTTGACGGCATTTTCAATTGCTGTCCGAAGGAGACCCAAGTTTCTTTCGTATATGCTCATTTTATCCTCCTCATAGGGAACATTATCCGACTTCCAACCTTCTAGGTCTGTTATGGTCCACGACATGGAGATGATATCAGCCTTGCGCCTCACTGCTGCGTTGATGGCGTCCGCAGCGCTCTTTGGGCAGATGCTATGCCGTCGAACCCCATGTACGTACGTCGGGTTGCTCTGGATCTTAATCACTTCAAGGTCGACCCAAGGGTTAATCCGGCTAATCATGTGGGCCATGATGGTCCCATGCCCGTTAGTGGATTTCCACCAAGCATCTTCGTCAAGTCCACTACCCGAACAGTAACTGACGCCAGTAGATCGGACAGTGTTATTATATTTAAACTCGTGGAGGTCGATCCCGTCGTCAATTAAGGCCACCTGTCCACGGTTAGCATATGGACTAATAGCCACGAGCAATGGCTATTCTTCTCCAAGTAGCCCACCCTAACTCGCTTGGATTCCCCCAGCTGTTTATTTTTGCTATGCATATCTAACAAAGCCCCTCGGAACTGGTCCATCGCCTCGATCCATGCGTCTGAACGGGGTTTGTCAAACTGTTCCCCACGAAGTGGATCTTGTTCACCGTCGGATCTTTCACCAACAACTATTCTCCTTGACAGCTTAATGGGCGTTACCTTAACGTTTCGCTCTGTTTTCTCAAGTATCGAAGCACAGAACTGATCAATCATAAGGTTCCTACGCTCCATACTCTCTAAACCCTAAAATATTCATAAGCTAGCCATCTTAACTATGACTCTGTTATGGGAAGTAATGACCTACTTGGTATGCATGCAGTGTGATCTTAGATAGTGAGCCGCTCTTATACATTGATGGGATCCCATTTTCACTGCTTGCCCAGCCGTAAAGGACACTCTGGTTCCCACTCCAGTGCAAATGGATGTGTTCTACCAACGGCGACGCGTATTTGATTACATCTAAGTTAATATCAGGCTTGCACCAATCCCTGTGATCTCTCGAGTGAGCATGTAGACGATGGCGCGAACGTCCTTTTAAGAGTGTTACCTACCATTCCTCTACTTCTAGCGCATCACCCCTAGGCCTTTCAGTAGAAAGTATATAGGAACCCTTGATGGCCCGTTCGATTGCCGAGTCTGTATGAGCCCACTCGTCGACATTGTCCTCCACGTGAAGCCGTAGGATCTTGCGAACACCCACTTCAACTAGCGCGTCAAATACTTGGAAGAGGGTGGTACGCCCCTTAGGGTCTTCGCCAACAGAACCACTTTTGAGTGGCCTCTTTTCATTCGCGACATTCTGCCTCTGTTTTTGGGGCATACTTTGTGTCTCAGATGCTAAGGGGGGGATCCTCACATATGAAAGGGTATCTTCAAAGCCTCCGACTTGAGACACTTGTTTGATTAAGCGGACTACATCATCAACTTTTTTGCCACGCAGATGACTAGCATTAAAGAAGAGGTTCTTGTCTAGAAAGCCAAGCAAGTGTTAGCAGGCTTTCCAATACCTACGGTCTATAATTAATTAGCTTACCAGAGGCGTATCCATACAATAGATCCTTTGCGTTCCTATCAGTGTAGTTGCGGATGAAAAAGCATTTTAGGAACTTCAAGATACTTTCTGCTACATCGTCTTCTTTGCTTGTCCTTAAGGGTAACTCTGCAGTACTTTTAGGTTTTGGTCCCTCTGGTTTTTCAGTTCTCGCAGCTTCCTGATCAAGCGTGGAACTCCGAGCTAACGATGGCTTCATTTCCCCAAGGTTATAGTTCTTTTCCATAGTTATTGGGGTCAATGATTGACCAGCGTGATGCGGCAAGCCTCGGGGTGGTTTTTGGGATCCCTTTGAGGCAGAGGGAGCATTTGTCTTTATGGGAATAGCAGTTTGCAAAGGGTCGCCCTTCCTGTCCTCACTTCCTTTTAGCTTTGGTTCAGTTCTTGACAACTCTGGCTTTGGTCCCTTTCTAGACTGTGTGATTATTCGGTTCTCAGGCGCCGCTTTAGAATGATAGTCATCTTTAGAATGATAATAATAGCTGTAAGGGGATAGGTCCTTCTTGTTGAACAGGACCTCTACCTTCCTTGTCGCAGATTTGTCCTTTGCTAGTAGGGAAAGGAGAGACTTAATGATTCTTTCATATTCATACTTCTCTTCTTCATATTTGTACTTCTCAATGATACGACATAGCTTGTAATCCATGGCATAATGTATTGGCGTATTACCATCTTTATCTTTTTCAGTGATAGGCTTGACATTTGCATGTCCCAGCAGCTTCATAATTATTGACATAGTTGACGTCAAGTCCTTTGGGTTTGGGTTTCTTTTTTTTGAGTGACGGGTCAGTGTTAGAAACGCCTTGTGGAGACAATTCCTCTTGTCATTATCAGTGGACAATAAGAGATCCGGGAGTATATCTGGGCGTTTAGCGACAATGAGGTCGATGAATGCAGTGTTCTGATAGGATATGGCTATACTGAGGATCGGGGTGTCTTGTCCGTCTGTGTGCTGGATGCCTCGGTCAAATAGAAATAGAACAATCTCTTCACGGGTTTCTGTAGACGTAACTTTGAAATCGCCGCCTGCCCAGTTTTCGGCCATTTTATGGAGTAACGTGGGCCTTGATGTATTATGTTGATCATAGTACTTCAGCGATAGCTTTTTGGGGGTGTCCAAATCTTTCCAGTTCCCTCCGTCCGTTTCCAAACTGCGTATTGTCGCGTCTGTCAGGCTCTTACGTCCCTCTTCATCGTCTGACGACGGGTCCAGGTCGTCATCTTGGCCAACATTGGAATAGTATTCCTGGCCTTTAGCTGTGCCATCCTCCGTGTATGCCATAGTAGATGGAAAGGGAATGGATATATTGAATGAATAGTGCTCTCTTCGTTAGTAATAATATTTCTATCTCCTTCCGCCTCCGTCACCTCTCGCTATGTGATGAAAGTGCACTCCTCGCTTGGACTCAGCTGTTCCCAGGGGGTGTCGTCAATTGCGGACCTTCGTCAGCATAACCACACAACCTACCCATCCCATCCGCCACAAACCCCTCACTGCAACCTTGACAGGGCGCACATCCTGCACCTCCCCTCGCCTCATCACACCCCATCCCCTTCTTCGGCGGCGCAAACGTACTTCCAGGCGCAGCTAGCGCAGATATTATACAACGCCAACTTACATGTCCAGCGTGCAAGTCTGTGCCCGTGATGCTGAAACGCCAGAGTACATATTGGAGGGAGAAGGACTTGGTCGCTGGAATATGGTGGTTATTGGCCCTGAAAGCGAAGGATTTCTTCGTCGCGGGGTCTGTTCCCCGGTTGGCTCAGGGTTGACCAGTGGCGCAGATCCCATGCAGCTACCAATTCCATCATAGCTTCTTAATAAGCTAGCTGGTGGCCAAAGTACGAGTACCTAGTGTTATCCCTATCGAAGGAGAACGAAACGGGCCGGCCCTGCCCCAGGAGTCTTAGATTGGCCATAGTGTGGTCAAGTTAGATTTCGGGACTCCAGAGTGCCACGTACAGAGTACCCAATTTTACGATTACGAGTGCGTAGCTACGGGTCTGAGTTGCCGGAGATGTCGGAGAGATGCTGCAATCACTTTAATCGCACCATGGTATGTATAGGCGAGGCTGCAAGATCTTCCTTTGCCTTGAACACCTTCATTTACTATAACCTCCGCTATACATGGTGCTCTGTACTATAGTGTTAAAGGACTCCCATACATTGATGGTATATGGTATATTAATACGCGATCAGCTGCGATAAGAGTTTCTGATCCTCGAATCCTACCATATAGAAGCTGCGTTTAGGACCTCCCCCACTTTCTATTCGGGTTTACTAGGCTTGGATGGTTTGATTGCCCCATGGTAGTCGTTGTACATGGTACAGTCCCACAGTGCATCAAAGTCGGTGGCGCCGAGATTGAGCCTGTCTATCTTTGCGTCTCTCCCCCCTTCCTCTTTCAAGAGATCCAAGGAATCAAAAGGATCTTCGGCCACTCTAAAGTAGACAGGGTCGTCCGGGTCCCTCGTCGAGAACAACGTGGCCACGGTAGTCAGGAAGTTGGGCTCGACGGAGATGGTAGGAACGCAGACGAAATCTTGATCATCGTCCCTCTCAAGAAGAATGCACGCTGTCAGCTTGGTTGGGATTCCATCTTTCCGAGACTTGTTTTCACGTAATGAAAAGCGAGCTTCGTAATAAGTCCCCCAAATGGTGTCCTGGGGCCGATCACCTGTGATAACAGTGTAGTGCTCAGCGACTTTCTCAATCGAATTGTCTACGCCGGCCTCTAGTCCGATAAATTGCATGAACCCGCCATTGACGCCCGCGTGTATGCAATTACCCTCTTTCTGTTCGGTTTTTTCCATCCTGTGAACTCCGTCGGGTCTCACTTTGGCGACTGAGATACCTCCCGTCGCTCCCAGCTGAGGCTTAAACTCGAACAAAATATCCGCTTCTTTGAGGCGCGCCCCCCTATAAGATCGAAAGATAAACTCATATACGAGCAGTGTCGCCATCTTAGACGAGCTTCCTCCTAGCTTCCCATGTATCATGGCTTTGGCATTGCAACTGACGGTGAATGCGGGTTTCTTCCGTGGGCCTGCCTGGAACACGGAGACGTGCGGTCGCTGGTGCTCGCCGGGTAGGTTTCGAGTCCTAAACTCTGCCCATATGGCCATTGTCAGGACATTTACTACTGGTAGACATGATGATTGCAGGTCGTACCTCCCGGCGGACCCTGGGAAGTCAGAGCCATCGTAAATGAACCCGGGTCAGAAAGGTTCTCCTCGTCCTCGTTCTCCTCCTCACTCAGCCATTGCTCGTCTTCATCCATGATTATTGTATACGTAGGGCAGATCGGGAATACTTGAGTTGGTTGATGCTGTATAGAAGGTGGATATAGCTACGGATACTGTGAGGCCATTTATGTGAGGGACAGAGACCGGTTCTTTATAGCAAGGGGCCTCCAGGGGGATACCTGACGCAAGAGCCATTAGAATGGACTTAAAGTCGCTCCAAAAGCCTCGTGGTATCTGTCTTCTACAATAACTACTTGAGTAACCTCTAGTGTAGTAGACAGACAGAGTACCAATCACCCCCATGCGCAGTTCTCCCACAGCTAACTGCTTATAGTCTAATCTAATGCAACTGTAAGCTTCATCACATCCATTTCGCTTCGGGCAGGGTAGGTGACTGACATGCTTCCCAAAGACCCGACAAGCCGTTTTTACTGGCTGCTCATGTCGTAGCACTGGCAGGGTTTATGACCCAACAGTCAGCTACTCTTTTGAAGGACGAGCTTTCGGCTGAAAGAGACACCCCCAATCCACCGAACGAATGCCTGTACGCAAAGCAGCTCTTCAACTTTCTAGACAATCATCTATGAGACACCTACAGATAGTTCTAAGCTCTAGTATCATTCAGTGTTATAATTTTCAGTAAAAATTTCACTGTCGCTAAAATCAATAGAGTTACAACACCTCAGTATGTCAGTTGGCACAGACTCCTCAAGCGTTGCAGGCAGTTCTGGGTCCGAGGTGCCTGATGAAGTCGCCCCCCGCTTTATGCTAGTCAACACTGTACCATTCCAGCCAGTTGAGGGTAGTACGGTCCCAGATCTGGAGTAAGTCTTTCCTACATCTTTGTTGTTACGATGATTCTCTACCGAACTCCGTCGTCCACTCTTCCTAACAAATGATAGCATCATCCATATTGTCGGGGTAGACCCAGAGCGACGCCTAGGGCTACACACCGTTATCGGAGACACGGTGCCTTCCAGGACAAGAGAGTTCATTTTCCAATGCGAGATCTCAAGTCTCCTTCTTGGGGATTTAGTATTTAATGAAATCCAGAATCAGGCGCTAGAGTTGCTGGGTGGCATAGTAGCTTCTAGTGAAAACGACAAAGTAAGCCCCCCCGTGGATCATGATTCAAACCCAACACGGTGCAATGGGACAACGCTAATAATAGGAAAAGGCAGTTCACCCAGCTCGAATCTTTATTGCGTATGACCTAGGAGCTTTGGTTGTCAAAAAGGTGCATTATCTTCATCTGGCCCCCAGCGACTCAGAACTAACAGGTAGCTTCCAGGCCATCGCAATTGCGTCATCTAGAGAATCACAATGGTCTGGGATCTTTTACAGCACGGTGCAGTTTGTACGTGATGGTACTTAGCTGAACCTGGATTTATGACCCTCTGACGTATAGCACAGATATATTGGCGCTGCTTCCAGCGGAGGCGAAATCTCCAAGCATTCAACACGAAGATCTGGCAGTTTCTACAAGCGCATAAAGAGAATGCCCTATGGGCTTCTCTTATAACGCCCATGTCCATTGGAGCTCTCGCAGAAGCCTCAGTCGAAACAACAGAGGTGTTTCTCAGTTCTCACATCACGTTGCGTGCCCCTATTGTGAGCATCTATGTCAATGAGGATTCTGAGACGACTGATTCAGTATGTACCATGCAGTTTGAGGAAAAGAGGAGGCTTATTACTATACAAAATTCTTACGAAAACACAGATCTTTGACTGCTTTACCGCAACCCTTGGTGTAACCACTGAAATCGCAGTCCAGGAGAAGCCCAATAGTCAGTGTGAACCTGTTTCTGGCTTAGAAAAGATGGTGTGTTATCGAACACAGAGTGAGTTCTGGCAATCCTCTCCACCCTAGACCTATCCGTAAACATATCCTACTTAATTCTAATTACCTATATTCTACGTAGATTGGGTTAGCCACCCCGAATGGACAGCCCTGCAAGGAATGCTCTTACCACTAGCACTCCCGCAGTACCAACATACCGTCGAAAGGCCCGAGTCATCCCCCAAGGTGCTGGCAAGTAAGGCCTATAAAGACTGGACTACAACACCAAGGTCACCAGTCTTGTACATCCAAGGACGGGATGAAGCCCACTCCAAGTCTCTGGCCGATAACGTATTCCTCTTCCAACAGTCAAAGCTGCGAGAGAAACAAGTATATGAAATCCCAATTTTCTCCTTCGCTTTCTCATCTCGCGACCCCGCGCGGAACACGATGAATCGTATGATGTGCTCTACCCTCATCCAACTTCTCTGCGCCATTAACTCCGAGTCGCCCCATCCGGAGACCAGTATATTCTTCGACCTGTACCACCTCCAAAAAGGGTGGACGTTCAAGGATCTTTGTAATATCCTATTAAGTTTCCCAGTATCGAGCCCATGGATGGGGATGCTATTGGTACTACATGACGTTGACGAATGCGAACTTACAAGTCGGAAATACTTCTGGGACGTACTCCATTGCCTCACGGAAAGTTCGGATTCATATATTAAGGTTATCGTAACCTCCCGACGCAAGTTGTCATTACTGACGGATTCCGAAAAAACTAGCTTGTGGTACTTGTACGACCACTCTAAAGAAGACAAGTTAGAGGAAGCATCATTGTCCCTAACACCGCACCCTACTAGTCTTGTTTCAACGCTTTGCCCTGGGGGGCATGGTGAGACTCGAGTGAGAAATGCCCTGGAGGCCTTGGTAGGTATTGATCAGACAAACTTAGAACGGATCCTTTCCCTTATTCAGGATCATACGAATTGGCCCAATGTCCCGTCCTTGGGTGCGTGGTCTAATTTCTGCGCGCTTCTAGATTGGGTTCAACCGTCAACTTCGCCGGCCATAACACTAGACTGGATACTCCGATTATCTCCCGATCAAGTAGGGCTACGATGGGTCCTTCACTGGCTAGTATATGGCCACCGACCATTAAGCAGTTCTGAGCTCGCGTGCCTTTTTCGCCATTGTAGTCAGGGCCAGGGATATCAGTTTGTTTCCAGCCCTACTCCTGTCGAGGTTGAGGAGTCTCTTCAGCTTCTCAAGTCGTGGTTATCGGCTTTGGTCCAATTTAGTCATGATCAAGTCTGTATTCGAAAGCCTCTTTGGGATATTCTTCTTGAGGATAATCCAAATTACCTGTGGAATGAGATCAAACCAATAGCTCATCAAACGATACTCGACTTTCTCAGCCGTTACCTCACAACCCCTGAAGTTCGCAACCGTTTGATTGAAATGTACGACCGGTATCTCTTGTCATATAACGCTGATGACCACCATCTCACGCCTTCGGTGCAGCCGGACGGTGAGGATTTTATTTTTTATGCTATCACAGCATTCCCATATCACCTTGAAAGAAGTCCTCAATCCGTACAACAGCTAGAATATCTCTTTTGCTCACCAGAACAACCTCTTACACCTTGGGCAAGGATGTATTGGGCAATGGGTAACCCTTTCTTGCGGCCTTCAGTGAAAACGACAGATTCAGCCTTCTCTGTACTTCTCAGTACAGCGAACCTCGACGCAACTCTTCGTAAGTCATTGAAAAGTACCATGGCTGCTTTGTTTCCTCCTGCGGGACTATCGAACACGCCTCGGGAATTGAGTGATTCTGCCGACATGGATGCTCTAGTTCGGGCTGTATCTGTCGGGGACGAAGAGGCCGCTTTGAAACACACCCAGCATATACTCAGCAGAACTACTAGTGGGAATGGCGCCGGTGCAGTTGGCATTACGGCTACGGTAGCCGTGACAAGAGATAATTCTTGGCTTTCGAGGTTGCTATGGAGAGCAGCATGGCTCAATATGGACCGACTAGCTGGTCTCCTCCTAAGAACCCAGATGCCCCCCGATCCCGAGGACGTGGTCTCTGCGAGGTATACCTCTCCACTATATTTGGCTTCGCGTCTCGGTCATTATCGGGTTGTTCAGGCATTACTTGAAGCTGGAGCTAATTCCCGGGTTCTGGGAAAAGGGGTGTATAGTGTCCTATTTACTGCCGCTGGGAACGGGCACAACAACACTGTCCTCATCTTGGTCGATAAAGACAAGGACCTTCTAAGGATGAATCAGCCTAGATCACCTCTCTACATAGCATCTGAGTGGGGACAATGGATTGTAGTGAAGACACTTATTGATCTCGGTGCTCAAGTTAACGTTACCCATGAGTCGGACAGGTGGAGTCCCCTTATTGTCGCAGCCAACTCCGGCAATGCCCGGACAGTCCGGGCCCTACTCGAGAAGGACGCGAACCCTAACCTCCCCGGACCTGGGGATCAAGATACTTCACTCTGGTTTGCTGCTATGCGCGGTGAAAGTGTCGAGTGCGTTCGCGCTCTCCTCGAATACGGTGCAAACCCGAATCATGAATTTATCCAGCCTCCATTAGTAGTTGAGATATGCAGCTCGTCCGACATCAGTCTTGAAAAAAAGATCGACATTTTAGACGCCCTCGTCGACAACTCGCTGCCAATTGATATAAACAAGGTAGACTCGAACGGAACGTCAGGCTTAATGTGGGCCGCCACTACCGGGGACACTGCCCTGGTCGAATGGCTTCTCTCGCATAACGCCAATGTGCACACCACAAATGATGAGTCGTATAGCGCACTATACTTTGCCGTTATAAACGGCCATCAGGAGGTCATCCGAAAACTGCTCGCGATGGGGGCCCCTGTGGATATTGTCACTAGTGCTGGGGAGACCCTCCTCCAGCTGTCCGTAGACAAGGGTGTCGAGCAAATTGGCATGCTGCTAGATGCTGGTGCTAATCTCGAGCTGGAGAACGGTAGTGGTCAGACTGTTCTTAACACAGCGATTGAACAAGAGAAACCTGGTGTTGTGAAGCTGCTTATAGACCGAAAGGTTAACATCCGTCACCGGGACCGCTCTGGGTGGAGTCCCATTCACGACGCATCGGGGTATCGTCCCAATGCCGAGGTGGCTAGGCTCCTTATAGATGCTGGTGCTAGCTTGTCAGAGGTTACGAAAAGCGGCCAAACCCCCCTTCACCTTGCTGCCAATCAGTGTCGCCCGGAGATAATAGCAGTCTTGCTTGAGTTTCGCAGTGCTCTAGATATACAACAACGCAACAACGATGGTGAGACACCGCTCTTAAGCGCTGTGTTAGGCGGCAACTTGGAATGCGTTCGGCGCCTCATACAAGCAGGTGCTGATATCAATACACAGTGCTCGAATGGTTGGACACCATTAATGCGGGCCATATACCTCGACGAACCTCACGAGGTAGTAAGCTTCCTTCTCTCTCGGCCGGACCTTGAAATAAGCCGTTCTTCTCCAAAACTAGGGGCAGCACTGCATATAGCCTGTGCGCGTCTTGACCTCGCCACCGTCATCAAGCTCCTTGACAAAGGCGCGGATGTCAACCAGCAGCTTCCGGGCGTCAGGCCGACGCCTCTCATGGCAGCCTGCATGCCAAGAAATATATCCGACTTTAGCACCCGTAGTGAGTATCTCAACAATATTGACCAAATTGTTCGAACCTTAGTAGATCGCGGCGCAGACATCCACGCTAAACACAGCAACCCCGTCCCCACCATTTTGTGCGCCGCTGCACTATATTCTGGCCCTAGCACAATCAACTATCTAGTTAGCAAGGGCCTTTCGCTCGAGGAGAAAGGCTGTCTTGATCGGCTCCCCATCCACTATGCCGCTTTTAGTGGCCGTGAGAACTTTGAAACCGTACTCCTGGGCAATAGCACTCTCCTGTCTAAAGACATTGCAGGGAAAACTGCCCTCCACTGGGCTGCCCAATTCAGTCATGTACAAACAATTGAGATAATCCTAGCTCGTGCATACTCTCCAAAGGAAAGACTCTCGCGCCTGAACCAGCGCGACAATGACGGATGGACTGCCCTATGCTGGGCGCTTCGTCCCGACACTACCCCAAGTTCCAAAATATACTCTGAGCCCTACACTCTCACCCGAACCGTGCAACTATTGATCGAGAGCGGAGCTGATGTACCTACATCCTGTCGAATGGGCCGAGAAGATGAGAAATTTACAGCACTCGAGATAGCAAAGTTACACAATGCCTCGGACGAAATCATCAGTCTTCTTCGCAAGGCAGACACAGCTCATTCCGCGGAAGACGAGACCACAGGTTCCATCCGAGCATACGAAGAACATAACTACTATTGTGATATCTGTTTAAGTGTAAGTAGATCAATGTTCCACTTGAGTTGGGAACTATCTTCTCTGTATTGTTGCTAACTCCACTTCGGCAGACCATCTGGGGACCCGTACTACGGTGCGAGATTTGCCCTGAATTTGACGCCTGTAAAAAATGTCATGGGCAAATTGACCTCTACCACGGACACCTGAAACAAGAAAGCGGAGAGCCACACACCTTTAAAGTTCTTGTAGAGGCACCACCGGAGAGGCAGGGGCCTTCAGAGTCAGGGGCTCAGCTATCGAGTAGTGGTTCGAGAGCAAGCTCAGAGGGGAACAATTCTCAAGATGAGAGCGAGCATGATGACACGATATAGTCATCGACGGTCACATGCAGGCTATCGTGGACTTCTCGGTGGATAGTGATATTATTAACTATATTCGGCCTATTATGGCACATGCGATATAGCTATATACTATCATTATTAAAAAAATGAAAGGTATACATAAGATATGATAGTGGTAAGGTAATATAATATATATGTTAATACGTATAGTAGGCCTAAAGAGGTATGGTGGTAAACCTAAGTAGTGGGGTAAAGCAAAATGTCCTCATAATTAGTATCGAAGTGGAGATTCTATACTCTGATGCTAGTCATGAACTTCTCTATATGATCAAGCTGGCGATCATAACTGAAGATCAAATTGATGAACTCGATGCTAGAATTCTTTCCGAGGAGTAGCGGCTCCTTGCTCCCGAACCTCTTGCTAACCTTAAGCATGGGTCCCTCATATGTCTTGAGGAGCTTCTTGAGCTTATCTATGAGGCGTTCGCCGAACTTGATGAAGTCGTTGATTATGAGGCGGTTGTCCTCCGATCGAATGCGGGGCATGTACTCCTCGGAACGCTTGACCTTCCCAGCCAACTAGATGAGGGGAAGCCATAATTCACCGGCCATATTAGAAATAGGAGTTGCAGGACCATGGGGGTATATAGTCTAGTTGTACATCCATTCGCTTAAAGAGTTTGCGTCGAAGACGCTGCCGAGTAGCATAATTGGCTTTTCAGTACTCTAGGATCCCAGTCCGTGGCCTTGGGAATGGGGTGGGGGCTGCTTCTTAAATCTTGACTACCGATAAGATAAGATAAGATAAGATAAACATCCCTATGACGATACCCTCCACCATCCCACGCCACAGCTGCCTGGTCATGGCGTCTCGAAGATGGGAAAGCCAGTTCAATGCCGTCAAAGTGGCAGCTACGTCCGTCCCTTGTAGAAAGCTGTATTATACATGAATAATAACACCTCTCTTTGCATCATAAATCGCCACAGCCAAGACATCGTGTGAAAGTGTGCTCCAGTTCCAGTCGCGTGGTACTGATAGCACCCACCAACAACAGTATCACCACACAATTCTCCATACCCCACCTAACACTGAAACACTCAAGATGTGCGGTCGCTACTCTCTCTCAATGGTACTACCTCCTCCCTCCCCTCCCCATCCTCCCACCAAGCCAAATCACCTAGCTAACACCCCCAGCGCCCCTCCCATATCCGTACCCACCTCCGCACCGACCTCCACATGCCCGTCTCCTCCTCTCCCCCCGACGAAGGGGATGATGCACCGCGACAGACGTATAATTTCGCGCCGACGTATCGGGGGTTGGTTTATAGAGCTGTTGGGACTCATGATGGAGGCGAGGGAAGAGGGGAGGGGCATGAGGGGCAGGATGGAGGGGAGGGAGAAGGACGGCATGATGTGGAGGGGGAGGGGGAGCAGGGGGTTGAAGGAGAGGTGCAGTATAAGTTACAGACTATGAAATGGGGTTCGTACTGTCTCTTTCGTTCTTTCTTTCACGAGTCGGTCGTTCTTTCTTCCATAGTCTATCGTTCCTTCCTTCTCGAGTCGGTTGTTCCTTCCCTTCTCTACACCGTCGTTCCTTCCCTCTAAGAGTCACTCGTTCCTTCCTCCTCATATTCGATCGTTCCTTCTCTCCGAAAGTAGATCGTTCGTTCCCTTCTCAGGTCCATTTCATTCTTTCCTTCTGCAGCCGCTCGTTCCTTCCCACCAAACCCAAGCTCACAGCACACCACCATAGGTCTCATCCCCTCCTGGACCAAACGCACCCCCGACTTCTCCACCTCCCTCAAAACCATAAACTGCCGCTCCGAATCCCTCTCCTCCCCCCGCAGCATGTGGAGCAGCATGAAGCAGCGTAAACGCTGCGTCGTCCTCGTGGATGGGTTTTATGAGTGGCTTCATAGGGGGAGGGAGAGGGTGCCGCATTATGTTAGGAGGAGGGGTGGGGGGATGTTATGTTTAGCTGGGTTGTGGGATTCTGTTAGATTTCCTGGGGAGGGGGAGGGAAAAGGGGACGGGGAGAGGTTATACACCTACACCATCGTGACGAAGGCGAGTAACAAACAGCTATCTTTCCTGCATGACCGTATGCCGGTGCTGCTTGAGCCGGGCGGGGAGGAGATGTGGAGGTGGTTGGATCCTAAAAAGGGTTGGGGGGATGATGTGGCGAGGTGTTTGAAGGGGTGGGATGGGGAGTTGGAGGTTTTTGAGGTTGATAAGGGGGTGGGGAAGGTGGGGAATGATGGGGTGCAGTTTGTGACGCCGGTGGGGGAGAGGAGGGGAGGGATTGGGGAGTTTTTTGGGGGGAGGAAAGGGGGGAAGAAGGAGGAAGTGGGGAAGAAGGAGGAAGAGGAAGAGGAGGGAAAGAAAGAGGAAGAAGAGGAGAAAGAGGGAATTAAGGATGAAGTAGTGAAAAAAGAGGAAGAAGAGGGGAAGGGGGAGGTTAAGGATGAAGTAGTGAAAAAAGAAGAGGAAGACACGAAAGAGGAGGTCAAGGACGAGGGAATCAAGAAAGAAGAAGATGACGACCACAAACACAACCTAAAACGCGAACCACCACCACCACCAAAGAAAGAAGAACCAAACGAAGGAGACATCAAACTAGAATCCATTGAAACCGACCACCACCACCTACATCACCACCAAGCACACCCCCCAAAGCAAGAACCCTCCACCCCCTCTCCCACCCCCCCACCAGCATCAAAAAAGAAAGAACAAGAGGGCAAACAAGGCATCAAGCGCGAGCATGACGATAACGGTGAGGAGGTTGATAAGGCGGGACCAGTTAGGAAGGCGACGAGGAGCTCGGTCAGGAATGATAGGGGGGTTGTTGAGAGGAAGGGGAGGACGCCGAAGAAGGAGAAGGGGGAGCAGAAGATTACGGGGTTTTTTGGGAGGAAGTAGGGGGGATGAGGAAGGCCCGGGAGGGGGGTATTTACGTGGGATTGGGGTTGGAGTTTGGGGAGTATGGGGAAATTTTGTAATCATGGAGGCAGTATATGTAAATCTGACGAAGTGCGGAGTGAACATATGACAGGTAACATTTCTATTAAATCTTATCGAAGCACAGTCACACAATCACACTCATAACTAGGATCGCAGGATAGATTTTTACGTTTGAAAGTTCCTATTTTCCACTGATCGTATGCCCTAAAGCAAAGTCCTGTGAAATACAACCCGCCCCACGGAGAGGAGCCAGATATCGCAAAATCCCCGCAAGCACCATAAATCCCCAGACCCGACAGCAGATTTAACCTTTTAGCAAACCCCCAATCTAAGCCCTCGACATGACGCCCCACGCGCGGATGAGGTTGTCAGTGTAACCAGCGAACAAAGTCTGGCCATCAGCGCTCCACGCCAGCGAAACGCACTCGGGCTCGCGGCTCTTCTTGCCGACCGAGGCGAACTCGGGCTTGAGCTCGTCGACCTTGCTCTTCTTCTCGAGGTCGAAGATGATGATGCTGCTGCTAGTGGCGGCGCACAGCCAGTACCTGTTGGGGGAGAAGACAAGGGCGTGGATCTCATCGCCGGCGTTGAGGGAGTAGAGGTGCTTGGACTCGTTGAGGTCCCACAGCATGGTGGTTCCGTCCTTGCCACCGGAGGCGCACAGGGATCCGTCAGGGGAGATGGTGACGGTGTTGATGTAGCCGGTGTGACCGATGTGGTCGGTCTGGAGACGGCAGGAAGAGAGCTCCCAAACCTAAGTGATCAAAGTCAGCAAAGTAGTCCAGTTTTTAAGACGCACTTATTTAGCAGAATGCGGCCATTGTGGACCATATCAGAAAATTGGTGAATGTTTGTCTCATTGCAAGGTCTCCCAGGCTCTGAAGTAGCAAATACTTTAATTCGTTTGTAACATCATATAGGTCCACATGCGCGCGATTCTGCCAATGGAGTAGTGTACTGACCTTGACGAGCTTGTCCCATCCGGAGGAGACGATGACCGGGTTCTGGGGGTTGGGGCTGAAGCGGACGCAGGAAACCCACTCGGAGTGACCCTTCTCGGTGATGGTGAACTTGCAGTCACCAAGGGTGTTCCAGAGCTTGATGGAGCGATCTCTCGAGCCGGAAACAATCTGCCTGTTGTCGGCGGAGAAGGAGACGGAGAGAACATCGTTGGTGTGGCCGACGAAGCGACGGGTGGTGGTGCCGGTGGACAGCTCCCAGAGGCGGAGAGTCTTGTCCCACGAGGCAGAGAGGGCGTAAGCACCATCGGAGGAGATGACCTGCGCGCGTGTTAATTTTCCTTCTTCATAATCGTGATCTTGGCAAAGAATGGCTATGAACGTACGCAGTCGGAGATGATGTGGGAGTGGCCGTGGAGGGAGCGCTTTGGGTATCCGTAGGAGCTCTCATCGCGGGTCAGGTTCCAGATGATCAGAGTCTTATCTCTGCTTCCAGACAGGAGCATGTTGGGGCTATCCAAGAAACGTCAGCATCGATTCTTTCAAAGAAACTTCGCTGCCAGATTTGCGCTTACTTCTCCATTGAGGTAGCCAAGCTGGTGACCCAGCCGCTGTGGCCCTCGAGGGTGCCCTTCAGGATAAGTTGTTCCGTCATGTTGGGCGGGATTGACGTTTCTTTCGAGTTGAAGGTGGTGAAAGCGTAGAAATATCCTTCGATCTCAGATGACTTCGCTATCGTCAAAGTCAGTGTGGGAATTGTTAGGGTTGTCGTTTATTTCCGCGCTAAAATTTAAGGTTGGGTGGGCGTCGATTGAAAGTCACTCGAACCACCAACACCAGAAACTCTGGGTCACTGAAATTCAAGTTTACTAAGGGAAATTTCTACTATTACAGTGTCAAATTATAGAGAAAATATTTTCTAATTAACGCCTTCTTCTGATATGCCTTGTGTAAGGGGAATATCTGCAAATCTTGGCAGGCTGGCCTTGTACTGGGCTTGTCAAATGCATGCTTCCGGTTCTGGCCGACCAAAATGTGAAGGGTAAAAATTTAGCAAAGTCGAAGTGAATTTACCAAGTTGGGCCGATGTCTATTATCTCCTGTTTCCTATGGATATATTGTTTCATTGCGTGATATCCATTGGCAAGCTGTTGCATTTTAAGGCGTCCCAAAGCATGAAGTACCTCAACTTTATATGCCAATCAGCCCCTCCGTCATCACCTGTAGTCAGCAATTTTTAACGATATAGACCGCTGGGCAATATCAAAGTGAATCTACTGCATGGTATTGCCTGTTCGGTCTCTCCAAGGCCCGAAAAGCTTTCCATAACCCATATCAACGATAGAAACGGCACGAAGAGCTTTATATTCCACTCGCTTTCATGACGTTGATATCAGCTCAGTAAATGAATATTAGCCCATAGAATTCACCAGTGCAGTGCTTGAATGACAGCTTGTAACAAAGATTACTGAGTTGATGTTCTATTCGGGACCGCTTGGCTTTTGTACAGTTCGACCCTTCAAGGGCACCATTGAGTATCTTCAACCACCTTCTATTCCACCAGCCCTATCCCATCCTATATTCCAATAAACCCTTCCTTTGCTTTCCCAATCGTAACAAGGAATCCGCAATCTTTGACTTATTGGATTTGGTTGGCGGCTCTCTTCTCCTCAAGCGTCGCGTAGTACGCATCGCGCCTGTGGACGATAGGCATGTGGAAGCCGTACCTGTATAAAAGTCAACATATAGCCCACATAGATCGAATGAGCCATTGGTTATACACACCAGAAACCGTATCCGGCAGCACCTCCGATACCTATTTTCAGTCATATTAGTCAAGGTGCCCTCCAAGTGTCTGCCAAACGGTCAAGGGCCTTCCGTCTGCCAATTGCACATCAATTCTCAATCGTACACCAGCAGTTCATGAACGAAGGCCCTATCCCATCTGGCACTGCAATAGCCCATCGTTACTCACCGAAGGCGATGCTAAGGTCGAGGACGAGGCCCCTACGGAGCATCTGCAAAAAGAGGTCAGCCAAGGAACGACAACTCCGCGGCATTACCGCTGGCAACGATCACAGCTCGAGCTGCAATCCAATTGCTATACTTACTCCGGTGATTGGTTTGATTGCCATTTTGAAAGGAGAGTGATGTGGTAGAGCGAACGGGTTTGGGAGTTGTTATTGCTTCTTGTGACGATTGACGTGAGGTGGAGGACGTCGGCTCAGCGGTAGGAGCTAAAGCGAGAATGTCGAGCCTGAGGATCCCGGGCCAATCAGCGTCGCGTCGCGACCAGCTCTCCAGACCCGGACCACAGATTCACAACTCCAACCCACCGGGAGGATATGGTGTCGGAGCACATGCGACAACTCAGATTCTTGGGATGGAGGAATCAGATATTCCCAAAGGGCCTATAAGCCCGCATTCAACACCCGCATCGCGGCCAGGCTCTGCTGCCGGCGGGATACAAGAGGCAAACTCCCCAGATGCGCCTTCTCTACCATCAAGAAAACGGTCAAGCTCGAGCCTAACAACACCCAAACCATCTGAAGAACCGGCAGCGAAAAAGCAGCGCACTACAGAGCCAGAGGAAACAATCACAGTCACCGCCGAACCCCCAAGCACCTCATGGGACGACCTCATCACAGCCGTGCCATACACCAAGCCTCTTTTCGCGGAAGAACCTCAGTATCTCCTCGAGCGATCTGCTGCACTGATCCTAAATCACGTTGGATTTGATGGCGCCTCAAAAGAGGCCTTGGAGAGCATATGCGCTCAGGCTAGTGCATGTATGTATCCTGGTTTGCATTGGGCAAACTACATGACTGACATACATTTAGATGCGGACAAGTTCCTTTCCTACGTGACTGAATCCATGCTCTCCTCTCGACGAGCTCAGCCTATACCCCTCGATTACGAATATGCCCTTCGGCGGCATGGACTCACAGACAGACTGCTCAGGCCGCATCTCAAACCTCCCGTTCCGCGATCCAAAACCCAACTCGTCTTCGAACTTCCAGAGCCAGAAATAGAGGACGTTCAAGTCATCCCCGAACTCCTCGGCCAAGAGCTCAGTGGCGCTGTTGACAAGCTCACAAAACCATTCATCCCGAAGCAGTTCCCGGCATTCCCCAGCAAGCACACGTACAAAGCGACTGAGGTGATGCCAGACCGGGAGACGGATCCGAGGAAAATAAGAGAGAAGGCGACAGAGGCATCAAGACATGGAGAAGAGGCTTTACGACGTCTAGTTGGCGTTGGTAAGGTTGGAGACCAGAAGGGTGTCAGGAAGGCGCTCCTGAAGAGCCCTGCGAGAAAGCACAGGCACGAGCTGTGGGATCGGGCAATGCAGGATCTTAAGTTAAATAGCGCTCAAAATGCTGCGAAGCCTGAATTGGAGGGGGCCGAGAGGGGTATTTTAATCGACGCAGGCAGGAAGTATGGCAGGCAGTCTACAACAAGGACCAAGAGTTAGTTGGCGTGGATTGGGATTCTGAGGAACTATTTTGGGATTGTGGGTGGCGCTCTGGGATTTGAAGCATAGCGAGGCGTTCAGCGAATATTAATAGGGAGTATGACTACTTGTAAGGATTGAGGTTCTTCAGGGGCTGATGGCAATGGGGTTCAAGATGGGAGCCTCCATCAGCGATGGCTATACCGCAGCGGTATCAAAAAATAAAGGGCTAATAGACACTTTTGTGTATGATATGAAGAAGAGTCGCTGCTTTGCTATGTGGTATACATTCGTAACTCATGCCCAGTAACTCCATAAACGCTGAATCGCCCAATCCTCCCACTTGCGCCAAATCACCATATAAGTTCCCACAGCCTCCCAGCCCACCTCCACAACTTCACTTCCTCCTCTCCCCCTCCCACATCGTCGTCTCAACCATAAAACTCCCCTTCCGATCCTGACACCTACAACCACCCACAATTAGCACAACCCCCTCTCCATTTCACCCCCCCACCTCATCATAACTCACCTCCGAAACAACCTCTCAATAGGCTTACAAATCACCCTCGAATCCCTCACCACCTCCCCCCTCTCCGACCCCTCAACAACACACGAATACTGCAGTATCTCCAAAATCTCGCACTTCTCCAGATCCAGCCCCTCTATCCCTTTCCGACGCTTCCCATTCACGTCACCTAGCACGCGCGTGGGTAGCTCGGCTGCCGCGAAGGGCTCGACGGGGGGTGCCATTTTGTTTGTTGCACTGGTGTCGCAGTTGGGAGGGTGGGTGGAAGGGATGGCGATGGCGCAGGGGGCGCGATTGCTAGGTGAGATTGAAATCGGCACGCTTGATGAGGTATGTCATCCAATTCCCTTTCCCTGCCTCTCGTTTCCGATTTTTTTGGCCTCGGTTTGTGGTGATGGTGGTCGAGTTCGCTGAGGTCGTTATCGATAACGCGCAAGGCTGACATCACGACCCCAGCTCTTCCGTGACCTCAAAGCCTTACAGAACACCAACGCTCCGTCTAGTCGCCTGGGTATTCCCGAGCTAGATGAAGTATGGGACCGGCGAGGGGGGCAGCTGTATGTGTGTGGGCGTTATAGGGCGCTGTTGTATCATATTGTGTCCACTGCTGTCACAGCGCCGCGGTCAGGCGTTGCGCTGGTGGTGGATGTGGATGGGCGGTTTGATGTTACGCGGCTGAACTGCTCGGAGGAGGAGTTGAGGCATGTTTATGTTGTTTGTCCGGGTAAGGAAGGGGTGGATAAGTGTCTGGAGGAGGCGAGGAGGTGGTTGGTTTATGGGGAGCATGGGAGTAAGGGGAGGGAACTGGTGGTGAAGGTTGTGAGTGGTGGGGAAGGGGGGAAGGAGGCGGATGTGGTGGGTTGTTGGAGGGGGTGGATGAGAGTTGAGAAGGGGGCTAGAGGGATGCGATTTGGGGCGGGGACTAGTGTTGAAGAAGCCATGAGGGAGAGGGAGGAGAGACAGAGGGTTGTGAAGGGGAGTGGGTGGAGAGCGGAGAGCGATTTTGGTGAGTTTAGATGGGTGGAGGAGTAAGGGTTGTTATGAGAAAGTGAAATGATATTTATGATATGTTCGTTTGCTTATTTATAGCTCTATCCTAATCGTTACGGTATATACTCAAACACAGATACATTGCGATATAAATTGCAAGTTTCCACTCTACAACTTCGAGAACGTGGGCTTAGTCTTTTGAATCCCAGAGAGAAGAGCAGACTTGACATCGTCGGTGTGTAAATTGGCAGAGTTCCAGACTCCAGTATAACGCAAAGCTATCATAATCAGTAGTTGCCCTACGAATGGGGTGACGTGTGACTTACTTGCAGCAGTGGTGTTCTCCCTTGCATGATTAAGGAGCTCCTTGGTCCCCTGGACAGCGACGGGGCTTTTCGATGCAATCAAGGTAGCCAATCCCACGGCCTTTGCAACTGCCTGCTCCTTATTCTCGGTAACGTGGCTAACGAATCCCACCTGTTGTGCCTCCTCGGCGGAGAATATACGGGCTGTCAAGGCCACCTCCTTGACCCAGCCGTGGTTTCCAACGATTTTCGGCAGTCTCGCGAGGGTTCCAATGTCTGCGGCAATGCCGATATCGACCTCCTTAACAGAGAACTTGGTGTCTTTTGAGGCAATCCGGATATCCGTGCAGCAGGAAATGTCAATAGCAAGACCGAATGCATAACCGTGTATGGCCGCAATCACCGCTGTGCCATGATCAGTAACTGTTCCAAAGACCACCACGAAGGAAGAACCTACGCTTCTCACACTTCTCGATAGAGCTAATGCAGTCCTGGAACTCCTGGACATGGCGGCGGATATTCACAGATTGGCGGGCAATATCTAATTTGTTCTCGCCAGCGCCGCTACCCAAGATGCCGCCCTGGCTAGCGGCCTGGACATCTAGCCCTGTGGTGAATGCCTTATCTCCGGCCCCCGAGAAGACAACGGCGCGGACGTTGGGGTCGGAGGAGAGCTTGTTGAAGATCTGGTTCAGCTCCAGCCACATGGGCTCATGGTAGGCATTGAACTTATTTGGGCGGTTGGTTTGCACATGGGCCACATACTCGGCGGGAGATGTGACGAGGAACCACTTGAACTCGGTGTAACCTTCGATTGACATGGCGGCGGTAATTGGTGATTATGGGTATATGGGTATTTCGAGATGATATATACTTATAAAATTGTGATTAGTAAATAATAAATAATGGAAGCCTCGGGGATTTTCAACCGACGCATCTCTATAGCCCAAGGCTATGGTGAGCTACCCCAGAATTGGTGGTTATGCCTCGGCACGTTGGCACTTGGCGGTTGGAGGGGCGTGGTGGACGAATTACACGTGACTACGGGCATTAATATTCGTTTATTGACTGTGCTCCTTCATCAACAACCATTCAAACCAATCTGCTTACTATATGAACCCCATGGATGAAACTGCGAACACTTCGTCATGAAGGCATAAAATGAGACATGGGCATGAAACAGGATGAGGAGGATGCAGCTGCCCAAGAATGGCAGAGACTATCCCAATAGGGAGCTTGACATTCGAATTGGGGTTATATTACGGTGATATTATCGACAACGATCAGGAGTGTGATGACTCGGGCCGACCCCTCGGGTCACGTTACTGAGCCAGTCCAGCGGACCTACTCTCTCCGTCTGACATTTCGATTGCCTTGTTTGATTTTCTGTGTCTGTTCATGGCGAGATCTTCTTACGGCGAAAAGGGCGGTTGGTGTCGGTGTGCTTCAACCAACGAGATATAGTGGGAATGAATGGAGATCTGTGTGCCGGATGCATGTCTCATGCAGCCTAGCGGTGTCCATATCACAAGAAGCGCCGTACTCTGGTAGGTGAGTTGGCAGAATAGCTGGGCGCGCATACTGCATGGCGCTGTAGGTCTTACGCGTTTACGGCGCCTGCATCCGTCATAACTGCCGTAATGGATGCGGTGAGTTTTGTTTTGTTTTGCTTCGTTTTGCTTCGTTTTCTTCTCCTGCAAGTCAGCATGGTACTTACTATAGGGTGGTAAAGTGTGCTCTGACGCATGTATAATATTGTAGATCCATATCTAATTTAATGATGAGGATAGTCTGTAATATACAGAACGTGCAGTGCAGGGTTTGAGGCCGCTAATGCACACCACAGCACATACAACAGGGCTTTCCATTCCTCGTACATACATCCACGATGCTAGTCTTGCCAAATAAATGAATTCCAACGGCCGTCGCTCGTCACCGTCACCGCTCAATTATATTCGTTTTCTAGAGTCAATTCACTGCGTATTGTATTTAATTACTGTATATAGAGCAGAGTAAATGTATTTCAATTTTCATGTGCATATATCTCCTGCAGAGAGTACTGCAGATTTCTGTCCTGTGCAGTACAGTTGCTGCACATACATACATACTATACGGAATCCTCCGTATAACCTTGTCGTCTTCAATCTCTCCTCCCTCTCGTTTCCTTCTCCTCTTTCCCCCCCTCAATTTCTCAATTCCTCTGCTCTCAACCAATCCCAAGACCTTCCCTTTGATTAATTATCCATATAATTATCGTGCTGCATATTCTTAACATGCACCTCAATATACTCTATACCCTCTAACCCTCTACCATCTACTCTCCTTCTGCCCTATCCCCCTCTCCACCTTTTCCACCCCATCTCTCCTCTCCTTCCTCCCCGCCTTCCAGACTGGGAGAGTCATATTTGAGATATCTACTAAATATTTGCTAAAACAACTACTAAAGGTACTCCCGTGCGTTCCAAATCCTTACGCGCACGTTCTAACAGGCATCTGTCTCCACACAGCCCTTGTCTATCGGCCGAATTGCACAAACGCAGTAATAAATTTCTCCCATCGCTACATGGGAATTGGTTAATATCCTACCCACATGGTTTCAATACCCCGAAACTTACAATTTTCATACATCATACATACTCCACATATTCTACCTACATACTGCACTGACGTCTGGTGACCTGCGACGCGAAAGGAGGAGGAAGATCTTTTGTTTTTAACCGCCCTACACATATATATACATATATATATAATATGGCGGCCTGCAGAACCCCGCTGTATTTCGCTGTTTTGTTGTAACACAGATCTAGAGGATCCCCAGTGCATACCGATCTCGCTCAACACCCACCCGCCATTGTTGGCCAAGACCCAGACCGTATTCTCGAGCCACTCGACCGACCAAGGCATACTCTTCAGCTATATACAAGTTGGGGGCGAACTGATTGTGCGCGCGCATGAAGTAGCACGACGACATGTTTAAGATCAATGAGGGCGACCTGCCGTTCGTGCGCACACGGCGGGCGCTACTCGTCCTCGACCTCCAAAAAAATCTCGTTGCACCCGGAGGGATAACACCCGTCGAACTGCCGCCAAATCTCGACGACCATGTAGCTAAATTGGTCCCAATCTTCCGACAAACCGGCACAGTCATTTGGGTCAAAAGCGAATTCGAGGAAGCCCGTCGTATAAATGACGGCACAAGTCGATGCGAGAATGTTATCACCGATGACGAGGTTGTCATGCGGCCTGCGAAGCCAGTACCCACCAGACACTCATTGCGAGGTTCCAAAAAATTACAAGCGATGATGGAGAAACTTGCTGCTGAAAGTGCCACGGAATCTTCAGGATTGGAGAACTTGGATAAGGCAGGGCCGATTGAAGTGGACGATAAAAACACACTCGATGAGACAGAGGAAGCTTTGGAAGAAAGCGAGGCTTTCCTTTCTTTCGAGCCTGGGAAGGAACGCATATCACTCAAGGGCAGGGAATCTGATTCTGGTCTGGTACCTGCCTTAGAAGCTGTAATGGACCAATCCCAGGACATGTTTTTCACGAAGTCATACTACTCAGCATTTAAATCCAGTCTTCTACTACAGACTCTAAGGAGCCAGTTTGTCACGGAGATTTTTATATGCGGAGCTCTGACGAATATGAGCGTGTTTGCAACGGCAATGGACGCCGCGCGCTACGGATACGCAATTACTCTTGTCGATGACTGCCTGGGCTACCGAAACAAGGCCAGGCATGACCAGGCTCTACGGTCTCTAGATGAAGCAACTGGCTGCGACATGTCCACCAGCTCATATGTTATCGAGGAAATTCAGAAGAAGATCAAGCAGCCGTCAAAAAGTGAGAAGGCGGCATCGAAACGGCCGGTACGTCAAAACCCGGACAGCGATAATATTGACCAGATGCTGGAAAAATTGAAGCTGAAAAATGATCCGAAAGCAGCTTCAATCGCGGAGTCCGTCCCCACCAAAGCTATTCAGAAGGATGTGAATACCCAATCTTCAGCTGCGAAGCGTGATGAGGGATCTGCACCCAATGAAGCCACTACTTCGGATGCACTGGTGCCTGAGGTACCACAGCCTCGACCAGCTGAAGTCAATATCAAGAGTCGTGTGCCGAATAAAATTAAAATTCGTCGCCGTACATCAAACAGGGCGCCGTCTGAGTCTAGCGAGAGCAAGTCCAAAGCCGATCCAAAATTATCAAAAAGGACAGCTTCGCCGTCGCCGCCCGCTCCTATGGCTTCTTCGGAAGCCTCAGGGAAGGGGAAGGAAAAGGCGAAAGGTGAGTCAAACGATGTTAAGCCGACGCCCGAGAAAGCAACTCTGCCACCTCGATCCCAAGAAGATGAGCCAAAGAAGAAGGATTCAGTTGCTACTCCGCCTGCTCCTGCCAGCAAGGCTGTCGTTGCAGCTTTAACACCAGCAACGGAGAAAGTTCCAAAGGCAGATGAACAACCTTCGAGCAGTGACAGTGATGAATCCTCTTCGACGTCCACGGAAGGGGAGCCGATCTGCGAGGGCGACACAGTCATAATTACTGATCTGCTTCCGAGTAAAGAAGAGGCGGGAATATTTGAGAAGGTCAAAACTGAGGTTCAGTGGCAGAGGATGTCCCACCAAGGTGGGGAGGTTCCAAGGTTGGTTGCTGTTCAAGGTGAAATAGGAAAGGATGGAAGCATACCTATCTATCGACACCCGGCAGATGAGTCTCCGCCACTACTCGAATTCTCTCCAGTAGTAACCGTCATTCGACGGGAAGTCGAGAAGAAGCTAGGCCACCCCGTCAACCACTGCCTAATCCAGCTCTATCGTAGTGGAACAGACTACATCTCAGAACACAGTGATAAAACTCTGGATATCGTTCCTGACACCTACATCGCCAATGTGAGTCTCGGGGCTCAACGCACCATGACTTTCAGAACCAAGAGGGTCCTGAAGGATGGAAAACAGCTCCAAACAGATGAGGAACACCCTCGATCAACTTGCAAAGCTGCGCTCCCTCATAACTCACTGTGCCGTATGGGCCTAATGACGAACATGCGTTGGCTCCACAGCATCCGCCAGGACAAGCGTCTCGAGCGAGATAAATCCGCCGAAGAGCTCAGCTACAACGGAATGCGTATCTCCCTAACCTTCCGTCTCATTGGAACCTTCCTCGACAAGGACCAAGCAAAGGTCTGGGGCCAAGGTGCCGTCGCGAAACACAAGCGCCACGCACGCCCCGTCGTCAACGGGCCTACACCTGTGGCACAGAAGATGATCGAGGCCTTCGGCATAGAGAACCGCTCTAGCGACTTCGACTGGCCCGAGGTATATGGCCAGGGTTTCGATGCCCTACACATCTCCAACACGCGCAAACTCCTCTTGTCAGGCAACCCGGCCGTCAACATTGGTATTGTAGCCTACCTCGCACACCTCAAGCTGGACTGGACCGCAAGCAGCATCGCTGCGCCCGTGGATGCCAGTCTCGGAACAGTAGACGCGCCGATTATGAAGCTCGTTGACACAGACTTCAGTCGCTCTACCGTTGAGGGACCTTCTGCGATCTTCCTGTACCTCAACATGGTCTACGCCGCGCCCTCTCCCGCGCCAACCCCGCTCCAGTATTCGCGCCTCTTCACGCGTCTCCACCATGCCCTTGATCTCGGCGCTAGCCGCAAGAGCGATCCACGTGCTCTAGATTCGTGGGAAGCGTACGCGGCGGAGGATACGTTCATAGCAGGGTCAGCGCCGTCGATTGCCGATTTTGCGTTCTGGCCTGTGCTGAGGGCGATTGTGGCGGCGAGGGGAGGGGGGGATGAGTTTCCGCGGCTGAAGGCGTATTTCCGGCGGATGGGGGAGTTGGAGGGAGTTAAGGAGGCGGTGGTGGTGGTGGAAGAAGGGAGGGAAGAGGTGGAGAAGAAGGAATGAGGGGTGGGAAAGTATGGTGGGATGGCTGAAAATTATAGTGGGGCGGGCATATGTTGCCATATTATTTTTGTAGCGATTAGCGTTGAGCAATTTTTTGGGATCTTGGGTTTGGGATTGGGTGGTTATTGAGGCATTGGGAAGGAAGGGCAAGTCAAAGATTTATATGGAGGGAGTAATTTATATCCACTTTAGGCTGGTAATTTTTACATGCCAAGGGCCGTATATCTTCTGTCTGTTTAACGCCTTTCTGATTATCCTAATAAACCGATGTCGTGTCCCTGAAACTCCCTCCTCCAATCTCCAAATCGTCTTTCGTAATAAATCTGCGTTTTTTTCGATCCGATCAAATATTCATCCAACTCCCTAACCACATCCTCCTCTACTCCGATCCCGAATCCTCCGGCTGCTGTTGCGTCTCTTTAAGTGCCTATGCCTCGTCAGCAAACCACTCTCTATATCCGTCCCCTCCTTTCGACATGGACGAGGCAAACTCACCGCATCAAGTGTCATCTTCAACGTCCCCAACTTCGCCTCATTAATAACCAGCGTCTCATCATCTAGCTCCTCAACAATGAAGTCGTTGCGTTCGCTGTCGAGCTTGACGATGATGGCTTTGATTGAGGGGTCGCATTGGACGAGGACACCTGGGTGGGTTAGTAGCCATTCTTGGGTGAAGTGGGTGGATGGGGATGGACGAACCTCGGATTGCGCGGGGCATTTTGGAAGGTGGTTGGTGAGGCCGTGAAGGGCGTTGATTTCTCTATCTGACCCGTAGTCGTATTTAACTCATACACCCATCCAGCAGCGTTGTCGTTGACCCTGATCTTCCTCCTTCAACCTCAAGTTTATCCTCCCGTCGTCGTCCATCGCAGCCTTACAGCCTTGTACTTGTCTAGCCCTGTCCGCACAGACCACCACCGCTTATCCATGGCGGGGGGTGCGATAAGCATGGGCCAAGGAACAAGGTGTATCCGTAGCTTCCGGCGCTGGTTTGAGTGTTTCGGCGGTCTTATTGGTAGGAGATGTCGGTAGTTTGACTGACCTCATGGACTTGGGGGAATTACGTCTTCGGGAGGTTCGGAGCTTAGAAGGGGGGAGAGGGGGGATTTGGTTTGTGAGGGGGGGATTGATAAGGGCGGTTTCGAGGGGGTTTGAGATTTTGTTTAGTGTAGAAGTGTGGTTATTTAATTGTGAGGAATTTATATGGTTTATTAAGAAGGTTACCTGAGTCGGTGTGGTTTTTTATATACCGACGCCAACGCACACAGCTTCATATACAATCTTCAGCATATCTACAGCAAAAGCACAAGGCTAGAACTCCCCGCAAACTCTTAATCCGATCCATTACACTAAGAGCAAAACCCCCTAACATAGCGTCTCCTTGGTGAGTAATGGACCCTGTGCAACCCCTTACGGCTCCCTATGCACCCCCCGTGTGTCCTACCCAGCAATCACTTCTCGTCATCATCTATCAAAGCCGCATCTCGATTACCATAACGCATTACACTTACAACTTGTTTGGCAGGACACAAAAACAAACATACACGCGCTCCGGGCGCTCACTGTTTATCATGTTGGAGCTGGGAATGGTTCACTGAACGCTGTGGTCGATAAACATTCACCTCTTTTTGAGACGACCAGTACAACGAATTTGAGAGATCTGGGAGAATTACAACTTCGGCATCTTGGGATCTCGCGGTTTCGCGATAAGAACAAGACTCAAACCTATCCTCAAGCTCAAAGGACTGGAATATATCAAAACTCGATACTCAAAGCAGCTTCACAGCAGCCTATCGCGCATACCAGCCACGCAACACAAACCTCCAAACACACCCAAACCCCACCACAACCACAGCCAAAATGTCCAACCTCCAACCGCCAATACTCCCCCACGCTACCGCCCCAAGCAAACCCACCCTCTCCGTCGCCCCGAGCACCACCCCCTCCTCCTCCTCCCCCTCAAACCCCTCAACCTACCTCTTCCTCCTCCTCCTCCTCGCCGTCATCCTCCTCCTAACAACCTTCTACATCTTCTCCCATCGGCACCGCGCCCGCGCCCGCGCCTCCCGCCATGCAGGCGTGCGGGCCCTAGCTCTCGACGTCGAAGCCCTAGCCTCGTCGCAGCATCCGCGGACGCTATCCCCGTCTACGCCGTTGCCGCCGAGGGGGTGGAGGTTCGCGAGGTTACTGAGGTTGCCGACTAGACGCAGGGTCGTGGATGAGGATGCGGATTGGGAGTTGGATGTTGATGAGGTGGGGAGGGCGCCGCCGCCTTATGTGGGGGAGTGGAAGGAGAGGAGGGGCGGGAGTGGGGATGGGTTGCCGGCTTATGAGGAGGTTTGTGGGGGTGGGGTTGCGGGAGGGCGGAGGGCGAATGAGGTTGGGCTGAGGAGGAGTGGGAGTGTTGGGGGGGAGGTGAGGGTTCCGGAGAGGGTGGTTAGGAGGGGGAGTGAGGGGGATTGGAGTAGTCGGGATCGGAGGGAGGACGAGGTAGGGAGGAGGGTGAGCAATTAGGGAGATTGGTAGGGCTGGGGCTCAAGGAGTTTAGAGGGATAAAGGGATTTTAGAGTTTTACGGATTATGATGGGGTTTTGGGTGGCTATGTGGATTTAGCTATGGATGAATATCAATGAACATTTACGGGTAAATTTTTTTTTTTTTTTCAAAATAATTTATTCCAAAATAATTCAAAACAGTGAGGTCACATCGAGTCTTGCTTTTATCACACCCTTCATTCATTTCCATTACGTACGCCTAATTTCCGCATACATCATCAGTATCGCCGCCAGTCAGTCAAAATCTAAACGCAAGATTCATATTCCACATATGCAGTCTCGCACCAAGATCCAACCACGACTCACTGATGTGTTGATAAAAAAACTGCCTCCATCACCCAGCTAAACGCCCCAAACACAGAAAACCTGTCCCGAAGTGCACCAGACGCACCTAGCACCATATTGACCGACAAATTACCCATGACCAAACGCCGGAAGCTGTGAGAGGCTGGTCGTGATGAATTTACCACCCATCATCGTCACCACCGGCAGCAACAGGGGCCGGAGCAGCAACGACAACAGGAGCGGCGGGAGCGCCAAATCCATCATCATTGCCAAAGCCGCCAGATCCACCGCCAAAGCCATCTCCGAAGGAGGCAGAGCCGCCCTTGGGGGCATCGGGGGCGCCAAAGCCACCGCCAGCATCGCCGAAGCCACCAGAGTCTCCAAAGGCGCCAGAGTCTCCGAAACCACCATGTCCACCACCAGCGGGCAACTCAGCAACTGGCTCCTTGCAGCGAACTTTGGTGTGGCCCACTGGTAGATTGTTAGCTGTGTGTTCAGTTACAAGACGGGGTGAACTTACTCTGCTGGCAGTTGGAGCATTGGACGCGAGAGTCTGGTAGTGGATGTTAGCGCGATCCGTGTAAGCGTATAAAGGGGGAACTTACAGTCACGGGGCTTAGGGCACTCCTTGGAAATGTGACCTTTCTCATCGCAGTTGCGGCAAGTTGGAACGCGTGGTTCAGTGCCTGTTCAGATTAGTCGGATACAACGAATGGCTCTTATTTTAAAGAGAACTTACACTCCTTGGAGCGATGGCCCTCTTGGCCACAGTTGTGGCAAGCCCCACCACCGCCGCCTCCAGTTGGGCAGTCGCGTGAGAAATGGCCCACTATAAACATGTTAGCTGGAAACCGATAGTATAATATGTTGGGGATGGCATACTCTCGTTGCAGTTCTTGCACTCGACTCCCTCAGCACAGCGAGGTTCGGTACCTGGAAATGTTCAGTTACATCCAAATTATATTTGAATCTCGGACGACTTACACTCCTTGGAGCTGTGGCCGGATTGCCTGTGAATGTGTTAGCTGTGTAATGAAAAAATATTAAAGAGGAGATGGGATACATACTTGCAGTTGCGGCAAGCGAAGCGATCCTCACGAGGCTTGTGGCCTGTACGAAATGTTAGACGGATGTTCTAAGATATCCGAGGCCGATCAACTTACAATCACGCATACGATGACCAGTCTCATTGCAGTTGAAACAAGTGACAGAGGCACGATCAAGAACCTCACGCTTCTCCTCAGGGCAGGACTTGGTAATGTGACCCATCTCATTGCAGTTGTTGCACTTTGGGATGCCGCGGGGAACAGGCTGGCCACCATTCTTAAGGCGCTCGTAGTTCTCCTCTTGGGTCTCGGGCCAACCAATAGCCTCCTTGGGGCGCTTTGGGTTAGGATCAAGCCTAAGCGTAACGGTGAACTCCTTGTCTAGGTTTCCCTGCAGATCCATGTTGGTGTAGGTTGGAGCAAGCTCACGCTGCAGGCCAATAAGATACAATGGGACCTTCATGTCGCGGAGTCCCTCCTCGAGCTGAGGGTAGGTAGCCTCAGGGCAGGCCTTGACATACTTAAGGAAGGCCTCCTTGACATCGTCCATGTCACGCTCCTTAACAGCCTTACAAAGGCCCTCCCAGGCAACCTCAGCCTCGACAGTATCAATGTTGCTACGATCGATCTTGCGTGGATTGGTGCAAGCAGTGATGGTGTGACCTAGGGAATATACATGTAAGTACTTGACTGGCTGTGGGATGTTTTCTCAGGAGACCAACCTTCGTCACCACAGTTCTTGCACAACTTTGGCCCAGCAGTTGGGCAGTCGGCAGCACGGTGACCTACAGCCTCACAAACTCGGCAAGTACCCGTGAATTCACGAGGAACCTGAGGGTTGGGGCAATCTGACTTACTGTGGCTAGACGCATGTTAGTGAGGGAATAAACATTGATTGATAATTTCGTTGGATTCTGGAATCTTACCCGACCTCACCACAGTTGAAGCACTCTCCGGTGAGCTGGCCACCACCAACACGAGGGTTTGGGCAGTCGCCCTTCATGTGGCTATATGAAAGTTAGCAGAAATTATAATCAGAGGTGATTCATCCGTACCCTTGCTCGCCACAGTTGAAGCAAGCACCGTCATTACCACCAGCGGGGCCAGTATCACCTTGGCCTCCGCCAAAGCCACTACCAAAACCATCATCTTGACCTCCACTGAAGCCATCACCAAAGCCTCCACCGAAGCCAGACATTATGTTCCGATTGAGGTATCTCTAAACAAGCTTGCACGCAGAGGTTAGCTTCATCTTGAAACGAAGAAAATATCAAGTGTGGAGGTATGAGAGTCTTCAAAGTAGAATTGATTTGGAGAGAAAGGTTGTAGGATTAGATCCGACTGGAGGATTGATGAAGTTCTCTTGGAAGGACAAGATCGTAGGGTAGGATGCTCTCTGAAGCACTCTGAACAGCCTGAAGGTGTAACATCTGAAAGGGACTTGACCCAAAGCAATAGAAGAATTAGAACTTACCTTTTAAGAACAAACTATACTTGAGGAAGCCTGTGATGGACTCACAGGGCTTTACCTGAAGCAGAAAGAGGTGGGATTTGAAGTAGATTTTTCAAGATCGGAGGTTTGTTATGGAAAGAGAACTGAAGATCAAAAGAGAACCCCAAATCAATATTTGGGTTCGCCTGGCAATAATGAATATCCGATCCGTTCGCTTAGTATTTTGTATGAGGCTTTTGATGTGCCTATTTCCTGTCGTCCCCGATGTGATAGCCCCTCAGAATAAATATCCACAAGGGAAGGGCGAAACACCTGAATGAAATAACATCTCTTTAACATTTAAGAAATAGAACCGAGAACTGAGAAGCTAAAAACATAATAGAAAATACAAACCTATATCTATCTAAACTTACAGAACACCCTTTGTAGTATTTTCCTTTGAAATATTTAAGGTGCTATTAGTTGTCCCTCATGAGAGAAATGCACGGGCCATAAACTGCCGCGACAACAAACACCACGCGTCTATTGCGGCTAAGTGAACACCATAGTATCAACACAGAGTTGAGAAAACTGTAAACGTACTTGACCTGGGATTTAGTATTGGATGTTCCGTTGAAAGGTCAGCTGCCGGCTTTATTTGGGTTTTAGAAATCTTAATATTAGGAGTGTGGCTGTTGCGGAGTGCCATGTGGTTTCCACATATAACTAGCCAGTCACTCACATAATACAGATGTGGCGCAGCGTTTGATATGGACACGTCCTTTAAGGCTTCCTGTGGTCCCTATTCATCCCATTTCTCCTGTTTTGGCCAACTTCGTAAGGCTGTCGATGATCAGTGGCCAGTTAAATAACAACAAGCCAGTATCGCCAATAGAAACAAGTAGAAAAGCGGGTTTATCACGTGATATGATTACTGTTGGTGGCTGAGGCGCACTTCCTCAATTTGCCGAGCCTGATTTGCTGCCCTTCAGCCTCGTTTAACTCGGCGATCCAGCGGATCAACTCGAGGCTCTGTAGCCTTCCCATTCAACAACTCTCATCGTCGCCTTGTCACCATCAGCTTTATATCTGAGACTGCCCTCTTGTTATTGCGTTTCATCAAGTATTGTTGACTGTTCTCGTCGATTATACAATTGACACGATCCAAATTGCAACTCCTGTTCGATGGAGCCATTCACGAAGAAGCGGCGCCTTGCGCCGAAGGTGACTGAAAATCCAATTCAAGAGCAGGTGAATAGATAGAAAGCATTGTGATGATCTTCTTGGGCTAATCTGATTTATTAGGCACAGAATGAGCAGCTTTTTGAGTACCAGGCGTCGTCGTCGCTCCCAGACGCGCCTCAGCCTCCCCCTCAGCCTTCACCCGACCAGGCGGACCTCGAACGATTCGCGCGACAACTTCAAGGTGCTGCATCCGTCATAGAGACCCAAAACAACAGACTTCCGTATAACAGCGCTTCGGTGTTGTTGTTACGCTGGGAAGATGACTTGAATGTCGCCGATGACCTTTTAGCCCTCCAAAAGTTGTTTCGCGAGCGGTACAATTATAGAACAGAGGCGTGGAGCATTCCCACTTGTCCCAACCCAACCTCTAAGCTGTCGATTCAGCTCGCACAACATGTTGAATACGCTCGTCCTGGGCACCTCCTGATCATCTACTATGTTGGCTACAGCTACGTAGGAACCGATAATCAGTTGTATTGGGCATGGTGAGATGGCATTATGACTGTCGGATACAGAACCAACTGACTCTTTTGCTAGCAATACGAGAGAAGATTCCTCTAAAGTGAAGTGGGATAACATAAAAAGCCCCTTGGAAGATGCACCTTCCGATATTCTGCTCCTGCTCGACTGCTGTGCTGTTGTGGAGGAACCAGACAGTGGCAGTAATGGATTGAAGCAAGTAATTGCTGCATTTGCACCCGATACCGCAGAGCAAGACCCGGGCCCACATTCGTTTACATATCATCTCATTGACGCTCTTCACAAACTAAGCTCTGAGCCGCCATTCACGACACAGCAGCTTCATGACGAGCTAATTGTATCGTTGCGCCATTATAGATCGTTGGATCACAATGGCCTTACCAATGGCTCCGGCAAGGCAAATAGCACATCTGAAAGGACTCCGATATTTTTCACGCTGACTCCAAACTCATCTCGAGCCATACTATTGACTCCAGTTCCACCCACTGCCATAGGAGCGCCACACATCGCGTCGCCTTCTGGCGCAGCTGAAGGGGATGTTCACCAGACGCTTACTCATGGAGAGCAGGCCCTGCAGGATGCATCCAGGCCAGGAATGGTATTTGAGGAGCAGAGAGCCCTTGTGAGCATCTTGTTCCATGGCGAGCCTGACCATGAAATGGCATCATTCAAGCACTGGTTAAACAGCACACCTGCAACTGCGGCCAAAGTTACAGTTGAAGGAAGATTTCAAGGGCCGCCGACTGTTATACTCATTTCGATGCCTCTTGATGTCTATAACGCCATTGCCCAAGACAAACAGTGCATTTTGCTGGGATACATAAAATCTCATAACTTGTTGAGAGAGTACCAAAGCCTTGTTGACCTGACCGCCATTGCCAATCATGCTTCTTCAAAGCATCTGGAGGATGGCAAGATCCTTCTTGAGGCAGCGGATGCTCTCGCAGCAGCATCGAGCCCTGGCGTAGCTAGGAACGACTCGCTAGCTGGATCGTCTTCAAATATCACCTACCAGCACGGACATCAATCCCCTCACAGCCTGCCTCCGCCGCCGCCGTTAAGCATGTCGGCGCCGCCTGAGCCAGGTCTCATACCTGATCACAAAGACCATGTTGAGGATTCAGATGAGATGCACGAGGCTGCCATCCAGCTCAAGGCGCTTAGCCATGTCCGGCCAGTCAGCCACGACAGCAAGCGCCAGGACAGAGGCGCATCAAATCTTCCGGCCGGCGAGTCTCCCAGTTTCCAAAGCCCTAGACAACATTCCATCTCTTCCCACGATGCTGGCGAGTCCGGCATGGAAGACAACATTTACTCCGAGTTCAACTCACCCGCCTCCCGTCCGAAGGCCCGCCGTTCAAGCCAAAAGGCAGGCCCAAAACAAGACACCCGATGTAACATGTGCAGCCACGCGCCATTCAAGGACTCCTCCTCCCTACGCAAACACATAGCAGCTGCCCACACACGCCCATTCCCGTGCGCCTTCTCCTTTGCAGGATGCACGAGCACCTTCGGCTCTAAGAATGAGTGGAAGCGCCACATCGCATCACAGCATCTCTGTCTGACCTTCTACCGCTGCTCCAGCTGCCCTCAGAGCACCGTCGAGGGCAAGGGTAACGAGTTCAACCGCAAGGACCTCTTCACGCAGCACTTGCGGCGCATGCACGCTCCATTCGCGATTAAGAAGGCCCTCGCCAAGGGCGATAGCAAGCTCCAGGTCGAATGGGAGACGCACGTTAAGGACATGCAGGCGTCGTGCCTGGTGATCCGCCGTTCGCCGCCACAGCGGAGCGCGTGCCCAAAGGCTGACTGTAGTAATGTGTTTGAGGGTACCGGCAGCTGGGACGACTGGACTGAACACGTCGGGCGGCATATGGAGAAGGGTGAGGCGGGGCGGTTGGGAGTTGACAAGCTGTTGGCGAGGTGGGCGCTTGATGAGGGGATTATCGAGAGGAGGGAGGATGGAGAGTACAGGCTTTGTGGGGCCGAGAGGGAAGGTGGTGGGGGAGGAGGAGGATATTACTCTGATTCTGCGGCGGTTGCGAAGAGGGATGAAGGCGATAAAATGGAGGAGGCCATCATGATGGCGGATGAGGCGCTGAGGTGATTTCCGTCGCCGGGAGATGGTTTTCCTTTGTCAAGTATGCATGTCTTCGAGCCGTTCTATTTCCTTGGCCCGCTCGTTCTGAGCAACGTGAAGGAGTTGGGGAGTCGATTTCGCCATATATTTTCTCTCATGGCCTTACCGCTTGGTGGAGCCTTTAGGACTGGGTAATCTGTTGTGTCTGGTTCTCGTTTATGCGTAGGATACTCTAGTTTCGTGTACTTTACATATCTCTCTTTGCGCAAGCTAGCTATAGTGCATGCAGTACGTTTCTCTAGGTCGGTGCTTTGAATTGAGTGACTGCGAAGGATACTGTGCTTTCCAAAAGTTCGGCGAGAGACTGTACATCTTTGCTGGTTAGTGAAGCCCAGAGCACCTATCACAGACTCTGAACTGACAACCCCGAACTAGTCCGAAACAGGTCCAAGCCTTCCTCTGCGGACTTTTTGCGCAAATGCCACTAGAGGGGTTCAACCTTACGCCAAAATGATGCGTCATAAGCTGCTTTGGTTAAAGAAATCTTGCCCCCTGACAGTCTTAGACCCCCCGGCACTAAAATCAAATTAACAAGCTACTCGTGTCCAAACATGTTATTAACACACCCTGAACCTGTCTCAAGCATGTCTATAGCAGTTTTAACTAGCACAGAGTCTATCAGAACACGCTGGGTTTGCACCGAAATGCCCTGCCGCCCCGCATCAACATCCCCTCCACGCTGCCGTCCCCCTACAATAGCTGGCCTCTGCAAATGAGGCGCTCTCCCTCATGAGACAGGCCCAACAGTTCTGGAGGTTAAGTGCACAGTAGCACCTGCTGCTGCCTGCTACCCCCTCATACTATGCTTACAGGTCTAACAGCAACAGAGACAGCTGTCTGCTTATGAATCTAACTCTGCTGCTACAAGGCTGGGAAACAGCTGCTGCAGGGCGTGCAAGCGGCCTCGCTTTATGTCTGCGTTTGCGTAGACTGGTCTGAAAGGAGGCGGCAGGAGGCAGTCGGAGCCGGTGAGGGCCGGCACACCGATTTGTGTGCAAATCTGTTTGAAGGCGGCCAGATTTGCGCAGAAATCGGCATGCCGCCCCTCACCGGCATTGCTGCCGCCGCTCCTCCTTCTGCATGCTGCCTGTCACCTACTGCAGGTGCAGCAAGCCTGCTGCGAGGCGAGCAAACCGCATCTCTCCGGATTTTGCGTATATTTGTCTGAAGGCATTCAAATCTGCGCAAAATTTGGTGGCTGCTCTGCACCAACGCTGCCGCCCCCATTGGCACTACCCCCTGTTGCCTATCGCCTGCTGCAGGCGTCGCAAGCCTACAGCGAGGCGATCAGACCGCACCTCTCCGGATTTTGCGCAAATTGGTCTGGAAGTGTTCAGATTTGCGCACAATTCGGTGGCCGCCCTTCACCGACCTTGCCGCTTCCATTAGCACCACCCCCTGCCACTTACCACCTGCTGCAAGTGCATCAAACCGCCCCACTTCATGTTTCTGCGCAAATTTGTCCTAAGGCGGTCAAATTTGCGCAGAAATCGGTGGCCGCCTTTCACCGAGGCGGCCACCGCCCCTCCACTTGCCGCTGCCTCCTGCCGCTTGCCGTCTTCTGCAGGCATGGCAAGCTACAGGAGGTCTGTCAAAGGCGCTAGCAGGGCCGCCCTATGTTTATCAGGGCTGATAAAGGCCTTGCGAACTCCTGCATGTGCGGTAAAGCCGCCAAGGCTTTGATTCTGCGCAGATTCTACTTAAAGGGGTAAAACTTGCGCAAAAGGGGTCGGCTGCGCCACACTGCCCACCGCCGCCTCACGCCTTCTACTACTTGTCGCCCCTATTTTGGGACCACTGCCTATCCTTCGGTGAGATCTACTGTCTGCCTATGAGAATATCTGTCTCATTATGGGGCTATCTGTTTTAAGGCCTACTGCCTACTGCTATGAGGTATGCGAGGCGCAGCAGGCCGGCAGATCGGCATCACTTTTGACCGTTTTTGCGCAAATATGTCTAGCAAGGAGCAGATTTGCGCAGAAACGAGTAAAAGTGATGCCGACTACCCCTATACTCTACGTACGGTTTTGAAGAGAGATTTATATTTGCATAGGCATGCATGCTATGGGATAGGTGATACCTACCCTATCAGCTAAATACTGTGTAAACCTGCTGCAAAATAGTAGGTTTTGCGCAGAATCCTCACCTTCGGTGAGGATCAGTCGCAAGGCGGCGGCAATGTGGCGGCAATCCAGTAACCGCCACATTAACCGCCGCTCCTGCGCAAATCTGTCACAAAAGAGCCAGATTTGCCCACACTCCTCATCTTTCGGTGAGGAGCAGTCGCAAGGCGGCATTGTGGCGGCAAGGCTGGTAGCTGCCGCCACAGTAAGCGCCGCTCTTGCGCAAATCCAGCTCTGTAGCGCTGGATTTGCGCAAAACTCGGAGGAATTAAAACCTCTGTGAACCTAAAGCGGTTCACAGAGGTCGACGGGAGATCATGGTAGTCGACGAGATGTCGCAGGGGCTGATAAGGAATCATATGAGCTGACACAGTTTGTGAGAACATGAAAGAGACTCTGATTCCTGTGAGAGGGGATGAAAGCATGCTATAGAAGAAGGTCGCAAACAAGAAGGGGGCCAGAGGGTGGCAGAGGGTGGCAGATGTCTATTCACGCACCTTGGTTTGAACGGGGACTATTTTGCGCAAAAATATATCGGCCGGTCTGGACCTTTGCTACAAATGGTGGCGGACAGACTTCTATAGTGAAGCGTAGAGGAATTACACAGCTACTGCAAACACATGCGGAAGGCGCAGTTATATCTCCATTGTAAGATGCGCTCTTCTATGTACTCATCCCGGCTTTCTTCCCAAGAGATGTCATGATATGTAAATTTTATGTCCATCCAAGACCCTCCCTCCCTCTCCCCCGTACCTTCCTCCCATCTATAAACAAAAAGCCCCTCTCCGGCCCTTACGCACCACCTCTAACCCTCTGCTTCCCGAGCAACTTCTCCACATTCCTCACCCCCTCCCCTCCATCCCTCTCAATCCCAATAACCGCCCCAATCAAATCATGATTAATCTCCTCCCCCACAACACTATCCCCCTTATACCCCTCATGCCCCTTAACAAACTCCCTAATCCACTTCGCCGCAGTCCACAACGTCCCATCCGCCCTCCGTCTAATCAAATCCAAATACCGCTGCAGTTCGCACCTCGTCTCAACATCCACATTCACACTCCCCAAATAACTCTCCACCAACGGAATCAACCCCGGAAACTCCGCACTTCCATTCACAATCTCATCCACGCTCATAAGCACATACTCGTCCTCCACCGGCCCCGTCGGCGTCGGCGGGCGCGACACAACAGGTGTGCTCGTCCCGCTTGCTCCAGCGCCATAAGGGCGCGGAAGGCGCGTAGGCAGCGGGTTGCGACGGAACCAGAATTTCTCCTCCAGCACCGCATCACGCTTATGTGCCGTCTCCATGTTCTCGCTGACCTTCGTGATCGGGATGTAGAAGTTTAAATCATAGCTTAGAATCGCGCGGGTCACGAGCACGATGAACACCGCGAACGCCGCGTTCTCAAAATCAGTGATCTGAATCTCCATAGGTCGGAACTCGACGCGCCAGCCGATATCGACGCCAGCGGGCGGGGGCTTGAAGCGCATGTGCTGCCAGTTTGTGGATTGGAGGTTCTCGAAGTGGTCGGTTTTGGTGAGGTCGAGGGTTTCGAGGTCTTCGGCGAAGATGACGATGGGGTCGCGGATGAAGAGGTGGGCGAAGTGCGTGGCGAGGCGGGAGTCCATGCCGCCGTCCATGAGCTGCTGTTTGATGTCTTGGTCGATGACAAGGTCGGGGTCGAGGTATTCTTTGCGCAGGCGGGAATCGTTGGAGATGTAGGTGGAGTTGGAGGCGTAACGGGATTTGGGGATGCGCCAGCGGTCGTGTTCGAGGGGCTGCCTCGTGTTAGCTAAATTGATTTATAAGCTGGGTGAACTTCTCACCTTCTCGCCGAGTTCTTCGGCTGTTCTATCATCCACAGCTCTGCTGATCTGGTTCCACCGCACATCGGTGTCGGCGAGGAAGCCTTTGTATACAGGGGTAGCAGCCGTCAAGGCGAGCAAAATAGGGGCCAGCGGGCTTAATTGATCGTACATGCGACGTCCCTCGGTGATATTCTTAGCCTGGAATGTGATTTGCAGACAGCAGCTGCCCATTCCAAAAGCCATGGCATCCATGTGGATAAAGTTATCCGGTGCGGCGCCGTTGCGAACATCATCGTCTTCGGGCCAGTTGTGAAGGTCGTAGTTGACTGTTGGATCCTTCCATGGCCATGGGGTGTTCACATCTTTGTAGATTGGTACATTGACCTGCACCTTTCTTCCGCGACGGGAGCGGATGTTGGCTGCGAGGGTAGGGAATCGGATGTGGGGGTTTGCAATCTCATCCGGCACGAATTGAGACCTGAGCTTCTCGCCAGACGGTGGAAAGTAAGGATCAGTGAATACGCCCGGTGATCCCAAGCGTGGGTAAGTTGTCAGAGTCATTGGGTATTCCTCGGGCTTCATATGCTCCTTTGCCAGCTTTCGCCTACTATAATCAGCGAGAAATTCCAGCATTGAAAGTGAAAACATACCGCCACTTCATATTCTGCTCCACATCGAGGAGATCCTTGAACCCAATCCCCCATGGCTTCCCAGGTGTTGCCTCGAGCATGAACCTGCCGAATTCGGGATGGAAAACCGGGAGAGTATCCCCGCTACAGCTTGTCAGAATAGCCCCGGCATCAGAGAAGAGAGCCTATACTTCGCAGAATCCACATCCTGCAGATCAGGCACACAACCTCCCTGCGACTTCAGCTCGTCGTCATGAGCAAGCGAGTGTAGGATATCCGCCTGTCGCAACGATAAAGTGACTTTCGGATCATTCTCATCGTAGTTGACTACAATATATTCAACCTTCCCCATGTCAGCCGTATCCTCAATCCTGAGTGTATATGAATTCCCACCTCGTCTCCCCACAGTAGAGCATCCCGCTCTTTTCCCTTCGCCTTGTTCCATATCGCTAGTAATTGCTGCACACACATAAACGTCAGCCGCTGCCAGTCGCCTCACCCCGGAATCGAATAAATATACCTTAATCCCCCAATCGCGGACATGATTCGCATTCTTCTTTGCCTCGGGCCACTCCAGGGGGGTTCCCAGGGCACTGTTCAGACACAAAAAGTTAGCCTGAAGCCCACCCCGCTCCTCAGCACCACCACGAACGCATAAAACTCACAGAAGGCCCATCGCAGCGCAATCGTGCTATCCCCTTTTCTATTATCTTAGTTCGCGGGGCGTCTGCGCACTCTCAGTCGTGGTTTTGGGGGCGGATAACTATGTCAATGGAGGGCTTCTTTCCCTTGCCCGATGCCGCCTTGGTGGGGTGGGCCTTGGCGGGTATATATTTCTGGCGCGGTCTTCCCGAGGCTGCCAATGACGGGTAGAGGACGGGTTGATTACCAATCCGGGAGATGGGTTGTGGATGCGGTTGACGGCGGTGATTACTGAGCGAGGGACGTGAAGTGAGGGATGTGGAGGGAAGGGCGTGGTGGATAATGGAGGGGTAGTATTATTCTGGTGGTTGTTGGTGGTAGTGGGGGTGGTGATGGTGGTGGTGATTGCCCGCGTTTATCATATGCTGTCGAAACACAAAAAGGCTCAACCTACCCGGCTTTTACCACACTCGCACAAGAAGAAGAAGGAGACAAGGAAATCAACAGCCGCTGGTTCTTGCGGACACAATAAAATAGGAAGCTCCAAACAACCCTTAAAAAGACCCTACCCTCGTCTATTGCAGGACTATTGGTAATAGAGCAGATCTAGAATCCCTAGTCTACCCTTCTTTTCCCCCTTCCTCCTCCCCGCAAAAAGAAAACCTTTCTCTCCCCCCACCCCGCCTGCCTCTCTGGTTTAATATATGTGGTGTTGCGGTATTTTAGGAGCATTTTCAAGGTTCCAAGCTTACCAATCCCACCCGACTTACTTTTTTTTCTGCGCCCAAGCGGCTGTCACCGCACACAATCTTGCAGTAGCGGATAACGTCATCACCTCCATATGCGAAACGCGGCAAATCAGACGGTCCGAAAGAGGGAGATGGAGCGGATCAACGTAGCTTCCCAATCTCCGAATCTCCGAATCTACCGTCGCTGCAGCACAGGTAAGTAGATCATACCGAAGATGGGAAGCTAGTCCGCATCAGGCGCTGTCAACACCATGATGATAGAAAGTGTGGGGGGAAGGAGATCTATAAACAAACGCATGGAAATGGATATGGATGTGCAGCAGATAGATAATGTATATACCGCATGTCTTGTCTTTTGCCATCATATATATCAAATACTTCGAATCCTACGAACTGAAACAAGCAGCAGCCCAACTATAGGCAACCGCAGCAACCACGGCTCAGTTATCACTTATCATCATCACCACAAGTCACACACGTGCGAAATGACTCGCGTGTCTCTCCCTCACTTCAGCCCACAGTCCATCACTCATCCCATCGTCCCATCATCCCATCTCAATTCCCATCCTCATCTCCATCCCTCTCTACCCGCCCCTCTCACCGCCTCATCTCCAACCCCCGCACAACTCACAATCCTACAATCCTACAATCTGATAACCTCACATCTAAGACCACACCCCCCGCTCCCCCTCCCCTCCTCTACCCGACAACACAATCGCCCAATCTCACCACCCCCTCACATCCGATCTGATCTCCCACCCGCCCTCCCATCTCCCCCCTTACCTCCCACCACGCCTCATCCGATCTCCCCCCCGTCCTCACACAGTCTCCTTACCTCCTCGCATTCCCTAATCCCGTAACCCCCCTCCGTCCATCTCCACAAACGAAAAACCCAAACCACCGCCACACACGCACACACAACACACATAAAAACGCCACACGGCCCCCCCGCATCGCCCCGTCGCGCCGTCTTCCCTCTTCCAGACACTCCGGTGAGACCTCCACCGCGCCCCCCGCTCCCCCCTGTCACCTGGTCCGAGGTCTTGGTACGTGTACATACGTCCTGGGGGAGGTGGAGTATGTACGTATGACGGTTGTGGGACTGAGATCTTTTTTTCTTTCTAAAAACGGGTTTTGCAAGCGAGGAGCTGGGAGAGGGGGGCGGGAGGGAGGGGTTGTACATGGTGTTGCACGCGATGGGACGGTGTTGGATAGGCTATGCATCGGGGGATTCAGATCGAGGGGGGGACGAGATACGGGGATTGAGGGGGAGTTTGTCATCGTGCTGGGGAGGGGGGTTGTACGATGGTGAAGTGAGGCTGGTGGGTAGCCGGTGGTGGTACTGGATGTGGAGGGGGTTTGTAAGCAGATAAGGATTGTTACACGGGGGTTTGTGGTTGACGGAGAAGAGGGGGAGAGTAAACACGAAGGGGAGAGGAGGGGAAAGAGGAAGGCGGGTAAGGCGGGAGGGGCGGCAGTGTGAGGTGAGAGGGAGCATGAAGATGGAGATGGTGGTGGACAGTAAGATATGATGGTATGGTATAGTATAGCGATAAACAGTATGATAAGATATGATGGTATAATATAATCCGATATGCAAGCTTGGTATAATAGTATGCCATGGTATCCCCCCCCCCTCAAAAGCAACAACAGCAACAATACAACGAAAAGAAACCCCTCCCCGCCAAAACAATAAAATCCGCTCAAATAAACTCCCATTCCCAACACCCCCAACTGATCCCATTCTATGCAGCCCCTTTCCCTTGTCTCTGTCTGGTTTCCCTTACTTTCTATAACCCCTCCCCCCTATAGTCCTATGTATCCTATAGTTAAAACGCGTATTTCCACAGCCTAGAAGCCTTTATGTATGTATGCGGCCCATTCCTCCTCCCTTTCCCCGCTTATGTGACATAACAGTCGCCGCAATGATACGTAGTGGATAGCGTTATACAGTGCGTACATGGATGCTGGAATATAAAATAGTGTATGTTGTGTGTGTGGTGTGTGAGAATCTCAAAAAAACTCAATGGGTATCGATTGGTGTCGGTGTCGCTATTGTGTGGTGTAGTAGTATCTAATCCAACCAGCTGGTATGGTAGAAATAGTAAACGTTGCCATCAAGGCTGGCATCACTGATGTGTGTGTGATGCACCAAGGCATCTATGCCGTCATATGAGCCGGACCCAGCCCATATTCAAATCGCTCAAGGCTATCCAAGCCATCTACCCCCTTATCGCTCCTTCCCTAAGTTGCGGAGCTCCGTCTAACGAAAATGTAAAAATTCTCTCTTGCGAACCCTGTCCGCATCCCCAGCGCACGCCCGAGTAGGCACGTGTTATGACAGTGGCGACGCACCATCCAGAGACTTCGGGCGCAGCGATGTGCCGACCATACCCTGTGTCTGCTTCGTCCCGTTCCGGCGCGTCAACTTCGCATAGTGCAATCCACAGGCATTGCAAAGCGTACGAGCTCCATCTGGACCGCGTCGCCACTCGGGCGTCTCGGCGCGATTACAGCTATGGCATCGACCTGGTGGTGCAGCGCGCTGGTAAGGTTGTCAGCTGATTGACCCCCTAATTTCAACCCCCAAGTAGGCAGGGACAAAACTTACACCTCTCCTAATCTTCTTCGGATCAGGCCCCGAAAAGCCCTGCTCCTTATCAGGCCCCCACTGCTCATCCTCGCCTCCGTACTCTGGCCCGCTGCCGTTACCGCCATTCTGGTTACGCTGGCGGTGGTCGTCGAGCAGACGCTGCTGTTGCGCCATGAAGTGCTTTACGTTGTGGAAAGCCTCTTCAAGCTTACGTTGACATCCGAGCATGGGGTCGTGGAAGCGCATCACAGGGATGCCTTGAGCGTCCGGGTCGCGCTGGCTGCGGCGCATAGTGTCGAGGATGTCTTCAGAGATTTTGGAGATCTCGGTGCCGCATTGTTGGAGCTGTGACCATGTTAGTAATTGGTTTTCCAGGATCAGGGGTTGAAAGGACGGAGAGCTTACCTCGCCGAGGGCCATCTCGAAGTCGTGGTTGCGCAGGTTGTGTTGGAGGGTCTTTTGGAACATCATTGAGGGCTCAGGTTCTCCGTTCTCTAAATCACGCTTTATGCCTCTAGGCTCGTCACGATTGGGCGGGCCTTGGCCATTGTAATATGGGAGAGAGCGAGGTCGCGCAGTAGAGTACTCAGGTGTGTATCCAGTTGCATCAGTAGGGTAGCCGTAGTAGGGATCATTGTGTCGTCGCGGTAGGTGGCTTTCTGGGCGCTCCCCAGGACGTGGGGCTGGCTCGAATCGGCCTTGCTCGGGCTGGCGCGCTGGGAATGGGTTCGTTTGTGAGGGGAGTGCGGTGCGTAGTGACGGTAGAGATTGGTGTCTTTGGGGATCGGAGTTCGGCGCGCTGAAGTGGTTATAGCCAGGAAACGAGGACGGCGGTTGTAGAGGTGGTGGTGACGGCCTTTGTGGGTATTGGGAGTGGTTTGCTTGTGTCGAAAAGGGTGGTCCTTCGCTGCTGTATGACCGCGAAGTAGGTGTCGGGGATGGCTGAGCGAATGGATTTGGGTTTGCGAACTGTTGTGATGGTGCTGGTGCTGCGGCCGGAGGTTGCGGGGGACCTTGCGTGCTTGTCCTCGAGAAGAGCGCCTCTGATATCGACGGTAACGATTGCCGTTGTTGTGGAGGGTACTCGGCCGTGTCGTCGGATGTCCTCCGGGACTCAGCTGCGTTCGAGATTGGGGGTGATATTAAACCAGAGACCGAGTATGGGCTTGGTTGGGCGGACTGAGGTTGTGAGTATGGAGAGGGTGGAGGGCGGTTTCCCAGGGCGTATGGTCCGTAGCCCTTGGCGGGACTCATGGTAGCAACAGATGCCATGGCTTGATTTGTGGGACTATATGATAATATAGTAATATATGATCGAAGGGAAGATTAGGTCGGAGTTGGTCTTGTTTATGAGTACGCTGCACAGTAGGGTCAGTAAAATTGGGCGGAGCCTTACGAAGTGGAGGCGGTCGTACCTGTGAACTTGCTTCTTACGTTTCCATGTCAATGTGTTCTAGCGCTCAAGTGGGTAGGTGACAAGTAAAGGGATATGCTCTGACAGCGACTGGCGCTTCACTTCAGCTGAAGTGTTGGATATGGCGTAACCTCAAAGCGCAGATGTCCCGAGTGGCGAGAGAGGGGCGCAAGGCTGCCTTGATAACGAGCGAGTTCTCGATAAACGGAACCCTTGGTAATATTTCGGCCACGGAATCCCTTTAACAGCAAAAGTCCGTTTTCCCCAGCGAGGTCCCTTGGCCTGCAATGATGATTGGGGATGTTTCGAGGAACTATGCCCGAGTTTGGGGGTTGGGTGTATGTGGTGATGGTTTGTTGGAACGGCTGGTTCGGGGCGTATTCTGCACTTCGATGAGATCTGATCTGAAGCGATCTTCCCAGATTCGCTCGGTAGCCCTGTTCCCCGGTGACGGATGGAGGGAATAATAGGAGTAAAAGACGATAGGTAATGCGGCAGTGCCGTGGTATAGCAAGCAAGACAAGACAAGCAAGCTATAGCTGAGCGTATATGTAGTTGACCTGCGGGTTGGTTTCTGGGGAAGAGGTCTGTATGGTCTGGGGGGAGGGTCTGCTATGTATGGGTATGTAAGAATGGGGGGAGCAGGTGGAAGTGGGGAGGGTATGTATGTATGTATGTAGGTGACGGCGATGGAATACTGAGTAATTATATGAAGGGACTTGAAGGATGATCGATCGATCGATTGATTATTTGATTGGAGACGTTCTGTCAGTCTTGAATAGAGTAACACTTGAACGAATAGGGTATTTCGGGGGTCCCAGGGTCTTTTTTTTCGAGAGACGGGCAAGAAGAATAGGGTAGAGGGAAGAGGAGGGGGGGATGTGGAGGGGAGGAGGAGCATGGGGGATGGGATGGGGATGGGGTATGATAGTTGGGAGTTGGGAGTGGAGGAGAGGTGGTAGGGGGGGAAAGGGAATAAATTGACACCGGAAGAGTACCCCCAAGATACTTTGAGGTGGCATGGAGTTTAGTAGGAGATAGGCGGGGACAGGTGAGGCGGAATAGAGAATAGAGGGGGTTCCTGTCAAGTCACTTTTGTATAATATGAAAGTATACAGTAGTTGCAGGTAGTATAGTGGAGATCTAAAGTTAGTATAAGTTAGTATAAGTTTAGTATAGAAAAGTAGAGTTAGTAGAGGTAGTTGAGTTGGTGGAATTTATGTAGCAGGCTTAGTAGTAGGGTACTTGGTAATTGTTAATCTAATTGCGGTCTACCCTACTCTGCTAAGTATAACTAAAATGCTAAGTATAACTTCAAAATAAAAAGCGGATACGCTTTTACTACCATAGTGGCTACTATACAGTGATATGCAGCACTTGTTATTTCACTATAGAGCAATCCCTACTATCCTACTGTGTCCCTACTGTCCCTACTATGCCTACTATAATATCCCTACAATCTCTACTATAATTACTATAATCCCTACTATAGGGTAGCATACATTTACTTGGGTTTCTAGGTAGAGTAAACTGATAGATTAGCGGCAGAGTACCCTGCTACACTCCCCTACTCCCCTACTCCCCTATTCCAGAGAACACTACAGCATGTGCGGAGGTCAAGCCCGTTGGTAAGTACCTACTACATTGCATGGACTGGGGATAGACACAATCTTTGGGGGGTGTGGCTGGGTTGTTGTAGGGTGTTTTGGTGTGTCTACATGTCTCGGTTGTCTCCATCTCTGGGTCTGTCAATGTCTCAGGTACTTTCGCTTACCATCGTGTGGGATTGCCAGCGACATAATCATTTGCTCACAGTTGTCACTGATGTCTCTCTGGGTGTCTCTGATGCAGCCCCATCCTTCTCCCACACCCTCCCCTTAATTGACCCCCCCTTCCACAGTGCCCATCACCGCCCATCGCTGCCCATCACCTATTTTCATCACTCCCCAACACACCTTCCCCCTACCACCACCATCCTCCCCACCCCCCCTACAATCACATCACAAACAACCCCATACTTACATCTGCTTCTTTCCCATTTCAGCTTCATCAAGTACGAAAAAAGAAAGTGTAGCTCAGCTGTGGCACAGTACCAGTGCAATACATCCCCATCATCTCATACCCCCCCTGTTCCTTTTCTTGTGAGATTCTCCTTTGCCTCCTCAATCCCGAGCTGACGAACCAGTGTCACCCTGCCATACATAACGCTGCCTACGCGACAGGATCATCATCCCGCGCTAGAGGGGCTGGAAATATGCCCTTCTGTCTGCCTATCAAACAGAATCTCTCGCCGCTTCTTCCGATCTTGGCATTTCTCACCATCATCTTCACTAAATAATCAGACTAAAAAAGGTTACTCCACTGCTCCCAAAAGTGCTCCACTGTCTGTGTAGAGTATGTCATGTACTATACGAACCATTTACTATCCTACTAACTACATGGCAACTAGGTTACTGGTATGGTATCGTCACTCTCCACGGCGGAAAATGGTCCATCCCCAACTCGAGTAAGTCTCACAGTAGCTCCATCTTCTCTCATCTCGCGACCTCTCCTCTGGTACGGGTGGCGTCCATTGTTGCGATCCCGCAATCTCTTTTGTGTGGCTCGTAGCTTGGGCACTACCCAACCGAGGGAGGTGATGGACGCATGATGGGATCCCTCTAGCCGCTGCCTCCCGAGAGTTCTGATCGCCGGGAAAGTCGCTCGTGGCCGCCAAGAGATGGCTGTCCCTGATGGTGGGGTGGTAGGGGTTGGGGGTTGGGAAAAATGGACCAAGGGCGTGTCATGGTCCCATGGGGCACGCGGCATGGGCATCATCCTCTCTTATTCCTTCCCAACGCCACCACCAACAGCACTGCCATGCCATGCATTCAGGCGATTTGCGAGGATGAGGTGAGATACTCCTCATGGATGAGTAACAAGGCAAACAGACAGGAAGCGCCCGCGCGTGCCCTTCCTGCAAGGTTCATCCGCATGGGCCATCAAACATAGTCGTGACCTCGGAAATAACATGAGGAGATTGCTGATCGGAGCTTGTCAAATCTTTCTCGGAGCTTGTGGCATGTAACTTACTCCGTACTCCGTGGAACAAGCGTACTGTACGCGTGCTCCTCTACCACAGATCGGAGAGGAGGATTTTTAGTGCTCTCCCGACAGATTGACAAGGGTTAGCCTATCTAGATGGTGAACCCTTGCTGTCGTTCGAAACCTTGCACTTGGGAAACAGCCGGGCCCAAAACGCATCGGCCACTCTTAATAATTCCAAAAGAGGGAACCGCGTGTGTGAATCAATCATCGTATACACTGCATGCCAATTCGTCGTCGCCCATTGTCAAAAGAGGGCCAAAAGAGACACGCAGAACTGACAAACGACGAGAGAGCCGTGTTACCCATTTATACCAGAGGTACATCGTACTATACGGATCACGGCTTCCCCCTTTGGGAAACAAGCAAACAAAGGGCCGTTGTACAGTCGGGCCTCACATGGCAACAGCGGTTAAACTCGAGTCAGATTGATCTCATTTAGAGTTGCGGTCTGTAAGATTCAGCAGTCGTGTTGGGAATCGCCCTCGGAAGGATTTCATCGATCTCATGGCGCGCATGAAATCCATGACCCTTTTGGAGATTCCATCTCATCATCCTATATCTCATCATCCTATCAATGCGAATCCAAAGGTCAAAAGCAATCCACCTGACTGCCTCTCTGCCATTATCTTGGCAAAAAACGTGTCAGGATGTGTTCCTATGAACGAATATCTTGCCGTTCTCAGCCTAACGAGTCATACAGACACATTATTATGCACGCCGCATGTACAAATTCAATAGAAACGCGGTTCAGAGCCAGCTCTTCGTTGGCAACGGGATGCGGTAAGGATACGAGAGCAAAGATGGGTGGATGGTGGGCTGCCCTCCGTGTATCGCTCGTCACCATTCGCTCCGATGGACCGTTTTAGGTGGTCACACACCAACTCCGCCCCTTAGTGCGTGCGAGCAGGGATTCTGGCTGAAAGCTCGAGCCGAGCGTTTCTTGGCCTGCAGAAGCTGCAATACTCTAGAATGCATACAAAGGTACTTTTTTGTGATGTACGCTGCAGTCAGTGGAGATATGTCCACCGCCGTTGGCCGATCGGCAAGGAATCAGCAGAGTTTCAAGGTCTGGTCTGAGGAGTCGACAAACGCGAGGGGTGATGGCGTGTCTGACCTGACAGGTCTCCTAGCAACAATATTCTGAGAGTCGAGCTTAGCCAGCCAGCTACATACTTTACAACATAGCATCAATATCAATGCGACAGGCGTCTGCAAACACCCTATCCTTTTTTATTTGCGACCAAAGCCGGCATTTCCTCAATCTGAATCCCGAGGCCCCGGAGCCACCTGCCATGCGACGGCCACGCGCAGAGTATACAGTACGATCAGAGCTTACGCCTATCTGTCCCCAACACTGGAATAAGTCTACCAGGCCTCTTTATCTCCGCCAATAGCATTTTACCCGTATATGGATTATGCCGTCTTTTTGTACGCCACACATGGTAGACCAAACAGTGGACCAAATTGCAGGACAAGAACGGGGCTCTTTTGACTTGAAGGACGATCAGAAAGAGTGGAGAGAGAGACGCGCACCCATGTTTTAGTGATGATTGTGAGTGGAAATAGCAATGTAAAAAAAAAAACAGTACATGCTTGTGATCGTCAATCAATCTTGTTTACAGGGCAGGGCGAAATGGGAGCTTCTGCTAGACCATCGTGGAATATTTGTGGTGGTACGCTAGGCTCTGTCGGGCAAAGCACTGTACAGTTCAAGGTACACTTCGCTATCAGATTTCCATTCACAATTCTCGAACTTCTCGTCATCTTCTGGCGTTCCTACGTCGGCGTTCCTGCGGCAAGGTCGGAATTTACGATTATTACAACTATTTTCACCGACCAACGCGAGAGACACGGCAGAGCATCCTTACCTTTATTGCCCAGAGAGGCTCTATCTCAGAGACATTGTGTTTCTCATTCCTACGGCCGCAGCGGGAGCGACCAAGAGAGAGCCAGAAAACGGTAACAATGCACAAAAATACAACACATGCATACACGCCGTGCATTAAGTGCACTGTGACTTCTGTACCATCCCGCGCAGCTTGCAGCTGGATCACAAACTCTCAGTACTAACTCCGCCTGACCAATGAAGGGCTCCCAGAAAACCCGACTGGCCAAATTAACTCCGCCCGTCACGTCCCGTTTCACCCCCTCCCCCAGCGCTATGGCGAAAGTGGGCTTGAAACCCGCCGACCAGTCGGCTCCTACTGTGATAGCGCATCGGCGATCGGGCAGCAGGGCGGGTTCAGCCGACTGCGATTCGCTCACTTACATGTCTCGGTGTCTCGGGCGGAGGCCATGCGGTCCTCAGTACCACGCCTCTGGTCTAGCACCGTGGCTAGCTCGTTGCTAATCAACCCCAAATCCCTCGCGCCATGCTCAGCGCTCAGGGTTCAGGGTAAGCGGCAGACGTGGAGTTGCAATTTGCGCTCGTTCCTCGTATCTGACACTGGTACGCTAATACACAGTACTATGCTGCACAATGCTGCTCTGTGCCACAACCCGCAGGAGTGCACTATTCACCGAAGTTTGGTTCCGGCCTGCATATCTTGTACATATCGTGTACATACCCTTGTGCTAACGTCAGCCCTGCTCAGAACGGTGGGATTGTTCCCCGCTTACTCTGGGATGAAGGATGTGTGACAAGCCAATCCAATCACCAAACACACCGAAGCTCTGTTGGAACGCTGTGGGGGGAGGGGGCCGCGCATTTGCGATTGCGACAATCTCATCTCATCTCAATCTCAATCGCGATCATCGGAGCAACCAAAAATACGAGAACGATCGTACTCGCTCTCACTAGTCTCCACACATCACGTTCAGAATCAAAGATACAGTGCTCTTGTCACCTGGGTGCCACAGTTTGGTAACGAGGAGCACACGACACCTTGGTATTTGTACGATCCTCTGGCAAGTCACCTGCCTTACACAAGGCGAAGATGGAGTTGGTAAGTAACTTGAGGCACCAGTACAGGCCTGAGTCGACGGCCAAAACAACCTACTCAACCCCCACGAAACTCTTGTTGCCTTTCAAGACACGCCACAAAAGGCTCCCTGCAAGATTGAGTACGTGGGATATGATCCTGCAACCCGCGGCAAGAAGCAAAAAAATCAAATGGTAATTTTACGCGCAACTACTGTACAAAGCACCTCAGTTGCAGGACACTAAGCCAGGATCGAAGCTCACAGACCTCTCCGCCCGCTCCCTCTACCGGCAAAGAAGCAAAAGAGGCGTCGCCCGCAAATTAAACAGATCCCTGGGGCCCCTCACCCCCCAGGTGTGATCGTGCGCACATGGCGGGACCGCCGAAACCCAGAGCCTAAAAAGGGGCGCGCGGCGGGCGAGATTGGGTGTGTGCAACGCCCGGTTTCCGCACCACGAGGTTGCGGGGATGTTCTGGAGATGGGGAGTGGGTCTGCGGAGGACTTGCGGCCTTGTACGTAACTCCCCCCTCCCCCCGGCACGGCGGGCGATGTGCGAATCGCTGGGCTTACCAGACTTCGGTGCATTTAATGCGCATATAGTACAATATACGGAAAGTACACACACTGTACTGCACGCACAGCACTCTACTCAACTCACTGGAAGCACACACGTTTCCGACTTACAAATACTAGACATTACAGTGGCGCACCATTGTGCAAGGGTTTCACCGAGAAGGGGAGAAGAAGGGGGAGGCCCTAGGGTGCGCTGTGCTCCGTGGAACATATAGTTATGTACGTACTGTTTGCACTGTACAGGGTAATATCTAGCAATGTACACACGGTATAGTGTCCACCGTGCCGTACATGCGGAGAATGTACCTCCTGTCTGATTCAGTGCGACAGACGGAGACGCACAGAAGCCCAATATCGCACATGCGTCATCTGCTGTAATGTATTACTCTCACCAAGAGCCTAGGAGAGTACCACAACTAACATCTCATCTCATCTCACTTCATCTCTCCCTTCCAACAATAGCAGCAAAACAGGGGCCATTTTGATTTCCACTCTCATCCCGCGGATGTACACCTCATCCCGTTCCCACCCTCTATCCCGCGCCCAGCCACGCTCGAGCCCCTCCACCCGACAAACACCCGACAAACAGCTCTGGCACCCACCCGGCCCGCGATCAAGATCGGATCTCGATCTGCACCATGACCGCCGTCTCGGCACACCCTAGCAAGCACGGGCGGAATAGGCGATTCCTTCTTCTTGATCCGGGCTGAGACACGCATTCTACCACCCCCCAATCCCACCCTGCCCCTTATTCACACCCGCGCGATGCGACATCACCAACACCCGGATATGACCTTGAGACAAAGGACCAAGCGCTGCGGATTCCCACGACGAGGGAATCTGGTACGGGATTGGCGCGCGGCACGTGGTCGCGTCTTGGCGAGACCCGAAGGGGTGTGTAGGGGGTGCACGGGAGGTGATGCAAATACCGTAAGTCTCCCTCCCTGCCACGTTTCTGGCCCGCCCGGCCCCCCACCCAGCCAATCGCCTCCGCGGAGTGTCAATTGAGCGCGAGTGAGACAACACAATCCACACCTGTTTCGGTGCGCCAGTGGCGCCGACCCCGGCGGTGTGATGTGCTGATGTGCTTTTTCTTTTGATGATGTGCGCCCTCCCTCTCCATTGGCCACCCCCTTCCACCCCCTCTCGTAGCCCGCTCAGTCCACCCCTTCGCTTCGGCGCCAAAATAGCAAAGCGAGAAAGAAAAAAAAAATAGGTCCAACACGCATGCATTCGACCACCGAAGCCGCCGACGTGAGCGTTCGCGTACACACACCCATCTCCCGTCACCTGAGCAGCCCCACGCCCACCAATCACCCAAGACCCAGAATACGCACGCTGCGATGCGATGCGATGCCATGCGATCCTTCGCCGACGCCCTCGGTGTGATGTGACGACCCCCCACAGCCTGCATCGCAGCTCCGCCTTCGCCCGATGAGGCGTCCTAGTGCCCCTGTAGCTCGTAGCTCGTAGCTCTTACCTCGCTCCCCCCTTACTCCGGGTAACGGGTGCCGGCCAAGCCCACGCCGGCGGAATTTGAAGTCCTCTACGCTACCGTACCGCTGGCCGTCTGTCGTCCGGGATCGTGGGAGTGGGCGGGCGCTGGGGCGGGCGGGCGCTGGGGCGGGCGGGCGACGAGGTGTGCTGGGGAGGGAGGCCGTGCGCGGTGGTTTTTTTTTGGGTGATCTACCACACACCCCCGTTCCCCGTTCCCCGTCTCCGTTCCCCGAGAGACGGGGAGTGCACGGGATGAATGGGGGGTGGGGGGTGCAGTAGTTTATTGGTTTTACGGTCCGTCGGTCGGTAGGTAGGTAGAGTAGGTTGGTTTGCCTGGTCTTTGGGATCGTGGGATCGTAGGATTTCAAGGGGGGGAGATCAGAGTCAAGCTGTGCCAGGTGCGTGCTGGCCCCCAATAATTTTGTCTGAGGGGGGAGCTGGGGGATGTGGTGTCAGGGGGTTGTGATAGTTTGTTTGCTCGCCTGTTTGCGGAGATACCTCCGGTGATGTGGCTTGTTCAGGGGTTCAGTGAGGAGGGTGGTATTGTAGGTTTGGTTTACAAGCAGACTTGTTTTACCTTGAGGTATGTTTGCGATGTTACTTTGTAAGGCATACTTTTCTGATAGCTTTGCGAATTGGCTTTCAGGGGTTACCTCTACGGGGTAAGATTGCGAGTAAATGGTCTCTTTTTTAAAGGTGTAAAATATGGCAATCCAATTCATCGCTACTGCTTGCTGCCTGCTGCTATCAAAGAACGACATGCTCTGCGCCGCTCTGAAAAAAAGAAGACACACGATGAATATACTAAGTAATAAAAAAACACATCCCACACGCTCTATCACCACATCCATCCCCCTCCCCTCCACCGCGCGCCGCCGCCCTGCCCTCGTATATGTCTTCCCCTTCTCAGACAGAGCGCGCCCAAACGTATGTATGTTCCTTTTCCGACTTCCCCCTTTCTACAAACCCAATCCAACGCAACCCAAGAGCCTCCCAAAAAATGTAAAACGAATGTAACCCCGTTTAATTTTTATGTAAATATCTCTTTTTTGTTTTTGTGTCCCTGTCCTCCTCCCGTGCCCATTGTTGAAATCATCTCCGATGTTGAAATCGCGTGTGCACGTACATACATCATCGTCCCAATTCCATTCCGCTCGCTCGTTGTATCTGTAGTCGCCGGCACGGTCCCGCCAGTGCCTCTCTCGTAGTTCTTCTCTCGACAGCCTATTTCTCAATAGCCGTTCATCTAGTACACCCCCGGGGGCTTCTGTAGCGCGTCCGGCAACAGATCCGCCGCGCCACCGACGATACGGTCAGGCGCGAGGCTGCCCTCGATGCGGCGCTGTGCGTCGGCGCGGTCCTTTTCAGAGATCTCGGCGTCGGGCTTGCGCATATCGGGGGTATATTGACCTTCCTGGGGATGGTGACCAATGGACATGCCGACGCGGACCTGTGTTTGTTAGTCTCTTCTCGTATATAGTAAATGGATGTATATGGGACATACCAGAGTCTCCAACGCCCCGTTGGAATTATCCACGAGGTCGTCATCGAAGCGCATCACGCCGGGCTCGAAGAGGACAAGCAGCGTGCTGCCGCCGAACTTGAAGTATCCCAGCTCCTCGGCACGCTTGACCGTCTCCCCCTTCTTTCTGGTGATGACCGTGCTTCCCACCATCATGGCGCCGACACAGATAACCATGACGCGGCCGTGGGCGACAGAGTCGATAGGCACGACAACTCGCACATTCTCACCGTACACATCGAGCGCCGAGCGGATCGCCATGGGATTCACGGTGTAGTACTCGCCCTCAATGGTCTTGGGGGTACCCATCACGCCGTCAACGGGGATGTGGAAGCGATGGTAGTCTTGGGGAGCAAGGCGGAAGATTCCCAAAGCACCGTTGGTGTACCTCTCCACGTCCTCTGGGTAAGCGTTCCCGAGGAGACGCTTGATGGAGAACTCACGCCCCTTGACCCAGATCTTGGTAGCAGTGTCCATTTGGTTGAAAACGACGGATCGGCAGTCGGCCGGGGAGACAATAATTCGGGGGTTGTCGGGCGCGGAGCAGGGACGCGCGTTGGGCTTGAGCTCACGGTAGAAGAATTCGTTGAAGTTCTTGAAGTCTTCAATGGGGTAGAGCACCTCGGACATGTCGAGTTGATGGAAAGCAATGAACTTGGGAATCTCGTTCTTCGAAGCAGGATCGTCGTACTTGACGCCCTGCTTGATGCTGAGACCACGCAAAAGCTTGCGAACTGAAAGGTGTTAGTATTATTTCCAATCACTTAAGGGGCAATCTCCAATACGCACTTCTCTTCTTCTCCATCTCCCTCGACTTGAGGCCTTTGTACAGCAATCGAATTCCAAGGCGTACATATATACTCATCCGCTCCTCATTGATGTGCCCTGTAATGCGGTCCTGGACAAGAATATTCGCCGAGTTTGCACCGAGTTTATACCCACCATACGAGATCTTAGTAATAACCTTAGAGTACCACTTCCGCTGGGCCTGGCTCGATGTAACAAAGCCTGCCATGACAATATTATTGACCTGTCGCCAATCCTGGCTTGCACAGGTAGCAATATGAGTGATGATATCAGCATCGGACCGCCGGTTGAGACGAGGTTGATGGCAAATAGGACACTCCTTGATCTCCACAACATGTTCCTCGTCCTTATCGTACAGGTCATACGACTGGCTGATGTCGCCCTCTTCAAGGGGTATGCCAATCTCTGCGTTACTGCTAAGTTCTGCCGCATCAACCTCTTCATTTGCGGTTGCCTCCGGCTCTCCCTGAGCTGGCAATGATAGATTTGACGAGGCAGCGCTTCGTCCGAGACGCTGTTGAATCTGATCACGCACTTTGTCGGTCGCAGATTGGTTCTGCTTGCTCTTCATTTCGAGTTGGTCTTCTAAGCAAATCACCGCCTCATCATAAGAGAGCACGCCCTCTTCATCATTTAGCATGTGAGGGAACCTCTTGAAGAACTTATCAATAGTTGACTCCTTAAGCGTCGACCCGAGGGTATCAAGCATGGTGGTGAGTTCGACCTTGCTAATGGTACCACTATCATCGACATCGTATTGCCTCAGCATCGATCGCCAGAACTGCTGTCTCAGAGCTGTATATGGCAGGTATTTCGCCTTGAGATGTAATTCTGGCTTGTGCTTTTCTTCCCATTTCTCCATATTCTTAAGCTTGAGCGGGATGTGGAACGTATGTAGGTCCGGGTCTCCTTTCTCCTCGGTATTATCGGTCTGTTCCACGGCACTAGACGGAATTGCTTCAGGGGTTAAGTTAGCTCCAACTTGAGGAATGCCTTCACTGGTCACACTGCCTTGGGTCGAGGGTTTCTGGGATAACGGCGGTCTACCTTGCTTGTTCAGGCTCTGTGATGAGGTTGTCCTTGAAAGGGCTATCTTGAACCTTGATTTGCTGGGCTTTGGCATTGATCCTGAATCCGGTAGATCGGGCAGGTCATAAAGCCCGGTGTCTGGGTTGGCCTTTGGACCTGTACTTGTGATATCTTGAATTGGCACGGAGGCCGCACATATGAAATCGTTGCCAGAGAGCTTGTCGCGGTCGACTACAGAAAAAGATATCGAGTATGCCTGCTCGTGTCGGAGAACCTGGAATATCATCTTTTCATTGAAGACTGGGTTGAGTTTATGGCGAACCACTCGGGTTCTGAAAGTTTTCCTGCCCAGCGATGCAACGACGAATGGATCCATGTCGAAGGACGTCCTCGTTACGTTCCGCTCCGGGGGCAGGTCAGTAACGCTCGAGATTTCCAAGAAGATGATCCCAGTCACACTGCTCGCCCCAACAAACTCGTATAACTGGTGTGCTTTCCGTTTCTTCAGTCCTCTTATCCTCCTCCGCCGCCTCTTCTTCTCCACCGTTTCCGGCTTCGTAGGGTCGTCGACCTCGTCGGCAGAACCGCTTGGCTCTTCGTCTTCATCGTCCTCGTCCTCGTCACCAGTGGGGCTGGCATCATCACTGCCTGACTTGGTGGGTGTAAGGTTATCATTCTCGCTCCCAGCAATAGCCCAAAACTTCTCCATAACCTGGGGTGCTGATGCACCCGGGGTCGATGGATCGTATAGCTTGAATTGTAGTTGTACCTCCCCCGATATGTTGCTGTCCTTCTTCTCCTTCCTCCTACTACCACCTCGTTTGCTCTTCAGCGGATACCACTGTGCCTCTTGTGAAACCTTGCCATTGGCAAATATATCCTCTAGTGCCACCTCAAACTCCCCCATGTAGTCCTTGCCGAACCTGTCCTTGTCCCAACATACAATGTCGAGCAGGAGGTCCTTGATGCTAGTGACGGGTAGGTCGCATAGGTGGTTCCATTCGGGGTTGAGAGTCTTCGGCACATACTGCGTCGTATCTCTGGTATCGCCCAGCGAAATGACCAGGAACTAGAAATAAGTCAATCAGCTTCATGTCCGTCATTCCCGTCATTTCGGCCATCCCCAAGGAGCCATTACATACCGGATCTGAAGTACCGCTCTTGTCCTTGGCAGCGAGATTCTTCCCCTGGACAGCCAATATTGTCAGTTTCTTGGCTCCCTTAACCCCAAAAACGCCAAACCCTGACAAGACAACATACCCTCAATACCACGATCCTCAGCATGAGGCCATTGGCCTTCGTGGCGGCTCCTCCGGAAGGGCTAGCTTCGCGTTTGAGCATATTGGATTTCTGGGACGAGGCGGTAGCACTTCCGTTGGAGGCCGAGCTGTTGCTATTGCTATTGCTGGTACTAGACGTTCCTGATCCTCCTACGCCAGTATATGATTTCAGGCGAGAGGGGATGATGCGAACCATTGTAGGAGGGTTTAAGTATCTTGGCCCCTCATAAAGGCCAAGGTACTACACACTGGCTCTACCCGCCGATCTTGGATGGAGGGTATTAAGGGAGAGCTGACGTTGGGCGTGTGAGCTATTTGCGCATTGGCAACTGGGGGAGAGAGTGTGATTGGTGGCCTGGGGAAGGGCCGGCTTAGTGGTGGGGGGTAGCAACGGGAAGCAGTGTAGTAGTCGTAGTAGTACTGTACACTTGTATAAAACTGTAACTCCAGTTTATGGTGGTGGGTGGAGGATAGTGGAGGATAGTGTTTGGTTAGTGATGATTAGTGGTTGATTTGTAGTAGACGATAGTGGATGATGGTGGTTGTTAGTGGGTTGTTCGGTAACGGTCGGTGCTAATCGGCGGTACTCTAGGGTTCCACATACACTAAAAATTACCCTACCTCCACCTACAGTGGGTAACAGGCGATGTGGGGTTTTGCAACCGTGACCTTTTCTGACTTGTTCTGACCTGATTTCGTCCTATTCTGGTCTTATTATTGACTATCTCAACGGCAGGACCTGGCGGTAGACTGGCCGAGGACTCGACAATGATGACGATTACTCTTGCTCGGAAGGACTCACAGCAGCGATATATCATCCAGATCAGCCTGAAGGGTATATATACTACTTTAACAGAGTATAGAGTACTCGAGATCAGCGCTGCTACTCACAACAAGCTTCGATAGATGGCGATGGAGCGAGCCATGGATCCCATGGATGTTCACGATCTGCACCCACAGTAGCTCTGAGATAAGTTTTACCCCGCAATGAGCATCATCAAAGGTATCGAAACCCCCACAGCTCTCTCCCAACCACAAGAGCACCATCTTCCACAGCTGTTCGATTTATAATATCACGATATTTATATATAAAAAGCACAATATTCTCGCAATATACTAACTACTCCACAGCGCCCCTCCGCCAAACAATGCCAAAAACCCATCAGTACCACCCCACGCACCTCAAGCACCTCAGTCTCACCCGCCACGCCCCTCGCCGCATACAGTAAATCGCGCCGCAGCCATCACACCACCCTACCATAAAGCCAACAAAAGATTGGCCCATGGGTATCTAACTCTCCCGCTCCAATGGCGTTTTTCCCACTGAAGATGTACCACAAGGTAATATACACATGTGAGGCCATTCCTGCATGTTCCCCCCGCTACCAACTAGGCCGCGGTGTCATGTTGATGATGCATATTGGTCTCCGCGGCGGCTGAAGGGTGACGAAATAAAAAGCAATATCGATGGGGGAGTGATATATTCATCCACTTACGGAGCCACAGCACCGACTTTGCTAGCAGTGATGAGTGATATTAATGCCTCTTGTTTCCGACATCAATGCACGGGTTGAGTCGGCTGTATGCACTCAGCGCCGGCAGGTGAGCGTATAAGAAGGCATTGTAACGCGCATTACGACATGCCTCCTGTCATTCTTCCCTACGAGCGGTAGCTGAACCCTCTTCCAAGCCAGCTAGGGTGGCTCAGCCTTAGCCGTTGCGCGTCCTGCGTTGGGTTCATCGTGGGATTTGGGTTTCAACGCAGGCAGGTTGGCAGACGACATCCGCGCATGTGCCTGTACCACAGCCATCTGAGTGACATACTTTGAGTAACCAACCTATTCTTTGCCTGTAATATCAATTAGTAAAGGGAGTAAGTAAGGCGAGAGCTTGGCTGGCAATAAATCTGTTTCACATGAATTCCAAGCACGGCGCAGTATAACAATACAAGTGTGAGTATACAACAATTATATATGATTATATGATAAATTGATATCTAAATATCTAAATATCGCCCAAAGCAGGTCGCCAACATGGCCGCGCTAACGATGCCTAGATGCCCACACCCCAGTCTATCACTTTCCCCATCACCTCGTCACCGATGCCGAGCTCGACAGTCTTCTCCAGCAGTTCGCGCGTGGGTTAAACATCACCGGCTTCCCCTTTCCACCCGTCTTCTTCGCATCTTCATCCGTGATCTTCTTAATCTCCTTCTGCACATCATTAAACGTATCGAAGCCAATATACGGAATCTTGTGCTCAATGCAGTACTCCTCTAGCCTCAGCCCCTTACGCGCGAACAGCACGTCCGCCTCGCGCGCAGCCGGCAGATCCGAGACCCCATCGCCGATGAAGACGATCAGCGGCACCTCATCGGTAGAGGCCGCGGTCTTGGCTGACTCGCGGTACTCCGTGATTGAGCGGGCCTTGTCATGGCCGAGCTCTGTGTCGTGACGCCAGATGGGCTTCCACTCTGAACCATCAGGGGCAATCTCAGCGTCATTGGCGACGATTTTGATGTGTGATGACTCCTCCTCTCCAAGAAACTTATCGAGGACAGCGCGCAGGACGGGCTTGAGTCCGGCAGAAATGACGTAGAAAGGAATTTCGTTGGCCAGGCAGTACTTGTGGAATTCTCGGAAGTCGGGGTCCATCTCTAGCTTCTCTTCCATCACCTCGAAACCGTCCTCAAAAGGCACGTTGAGGGAGCTCCACATCTCTTCCGAGACATCGCGGAAGGAGCGCTCGCCGGTCTTAATTTGTTCGTCGAGCTTCGCGCGCTGTTCGCTGCCACAGCCGTGGCTGTCGAAGAGGATGTGTCCGGTGTCTTGCATGAATATCGTGCCGTCGAAGTCTAGGGAACTAACTATCAGCTGCCGCACGCACTCACTTCACACACTGGGGCAAATCATACCTGAGAAGCAAATCACCTTCCGCTTCTTGCTGCTTGCAGCCGTTTGTGTAGGTTCATAGCTCGTTCTAGGGACAGAGAGATCCTCGTTCTCGCCCTCGACTGGTGGCGTCAGAGCACCTGGCATCGTATGGATTGGCGGGGTATTATATGGTCTATGCCGGCAAATCTGTCTATTCCCTCGCTCTTATATATATCTTCCGGGTCAACAAACAGTTGCTGTGTACGGAAAAGGCGTTTCGAAATATTATGGTTTAGGGGTTTAGTTGAGAAGGGTTTGTCGTGGCTCCCCCTAACTTATATCATAAAAACCACCATTAGATAGCCTTCCGTCACCGCCCGCCGAAGGGCCATTCTTTTACCAAGTCAGGCACACATCTGGATTCGGTGCATCATTGGCTTATAACGAGAGGGTTCCAGCCGGATACCGTTAGTGGGTCTAGAATATACCCACCATTAGAGCTCCACGGACGATAACGAAGACAGGTTTTGGTCATGGAGATGGTAGGCGGTAAGCTACATTGTCAATGCCCACTTGAGTCCTCGCCGTGCATCGTGGCTTCCGCATTGATGACGACAAAGGGTTTAGGGAAACACGGCAGGGCCGACGAGGTATCACGGGCCGGAGATATCGTGAGATCACACAGGGGGCAGGGTTAGACAGACGGCCATATCGATCCAACAGAGAGCACGCGATTTAACGAACCAGAACAAATCTTCTTAGCCGATGTAGTGCACAACCGCATGCCTTGATATGGCAAGCAAGCAATAGCTTTGCATTAGCATTCAATAAAATCGCATTGCTGATTCTCATGGGCTAAAAAAAGGAGGGGCAACCGTGGATCTTAAAAGGTCTGACGTCATGATAGTGGTGTGGCGATGGTGGTTATTTTGGTTGTGTGATAAATCGATATTGGCCGCCAAGGAACCGGGCGGATCTAAGTGCCGTTCCGTTCAAGCCACTCACACACCCAACTTCAGCTGGGATTCTGTTCACTGATTGGTTCATGCGTTGGCTATAGGCTTTCATAGAGTTGAGCATGATGCTCCTACATAGTAAAGAGTTTCTAGAATGTCATAGGACAGTCTCATATCATTGGATCGTAGCCGCCAGCGTCTCTTGGGATTGCCATAGTACATATCGGGTCCCTGCCGTTCTCCTGCAATTGGTGCCAGTCCTATCGTTGTTCTGAGTGATTGGCCCATATCCCAGCTACGCCACGCCATGCTGCGACGATTACTGAGAACTCTTGTTGGTGCATTTTGACCCTTCAAACCCGGATACAGCTGATCGAAGATTGGAGATGTATTCTCCGGCATAGTCCCCAATGAGATCTTTAACTTTCGGGCCGGAATTGTTGACAATATCGTTGACGAGACCGTTTGAGAAAGCCCAGATAAACCCGACATAGGTGCTGGTGTAAGTGCATTTGGAGTCGGCCTCAATCGTACGTTTATTGACGATTAACTCATTGAGTAGAGTCTTAGACGCAGTCGCTAAATCTTTGAAGAGCAACTTGACGTCGGCAGCACCAGCCTCAGTAAAGGGGGGTCTGGATTGCCTAACCTTCACTGCACTCTCAGATAAATGCTGCCTGGCAATTTCGGCAGGTTCGGCAAATTCAAAATAGTGCTCGCCATCGTAAACATGCAGTCCTTTCTGAACAAGTCCAAGATCAGACAAGGCTAGTTTGAGAGCAGATTTGAAGGTATCGTCGTCGCGCTGTTCAAGGGAATTGGCGACTGGGTGCGAGTAGACAGTAGCTGCAAAGCTAGCCAGGCAGGTAAGTGCGATGACCGGGAACTTCATCTTAAACAGCGGCTAGAAGGCTTTGATATGAGATATCTGGGACTAAAAGGCACCAGCTTTGGGTCCGTCTACAGAGCACGAGACGGGGCGAAGGGGCGGCGTTATATAAGGTCTAGCCAGCTATTTACATCTCCTCCACAATTTAATGAGTAGAGACACGTTGTCTCTTTTTAAATTTGATTCGGCTAGCAGCATCTTGACCGAGACATTTTAGGTGACCTCCCTTCCAGACCATGTGCAGCGAGGTTTGACGCGAGATCACTCAAATGGTACTTGGCCCTGTGGCATATAAGCTAAGCTGCGTCCGATTCAGAGAATAGTTTCCTGCAAAATGTCCGGATTTATGACGAATGTATTGTCAATTAAAAAAAATGTATCATATGTATTGAGCTCAGATCTGTACTTCGTGCAGATGTCTCACATTCCATTTGCCCCAGCTGGGAATACGTGGAGCTTCAGGCCACAAGTTTCAACTACCCCTCGGGAGGCGACCTGCATGCATACATGTAAGGCAAATAAATTTCTTTGGAATAGTACGTTTAAATTAACTGGATAATTCATTGATTTCTATGCACCGTGACGCCAGTTTTCCGATTTCATTCCGTTCATGCCGCAACCTTGGCCGCGAACTTCGATGCCGCCTTATCAAACAAGTCGCTCTTCTCTTCCACCCCCTTAATGTATGGGTGCTCCGGATCCAACTTTTGCAGGGCCCTGATGAATTGGTTAATGGCGATACTTCAACATCTGACCGATTGTATAACTTACTGCACGTATTCGCTACGGTCTTTCCCGGACAGGATTGACAGGACGGCCATGTTGGCAATCACGTCAGCATTCTCGGGGAATTGCTTGATTGCCTGGCTCAGTGCGGCCTCTGCCTCCTCGAAGCGACCCAGGTGGATCTCTGAAACGGCTTGTGAGAGCAGGGCTAATGTTGCTGCGCCTGACGGGGCTTGTGCGATCTCCTCGAAGACGTAGAATGCCTCTTGATACTTCTCTCCGCCCTGTTCAATGCATCAGTTAGTTTCTTGAATCTCCTGACCTAGCAAAACTGGACTATCAAATACGTACCACCCTCAATGCAACCCACGACTCGGCAATATTAATCAACAAGTTATCCTGTGCCCACTTCTTCGCCGCAAGCACCTCCTTGAGAGCCAGATCGGTGCGGTTCTGTTGTAAATGTATCTGCACAATAAGCGCAACAGCCTCCACTATCCATAATATCAGCATTGTAAACGTCAGCCCCTCACAAGGGTTATAACCCACAGTTTCCCTGGTGCTGCGACAGCAATGCCAGCGCTTCCTCCGTCTTTCCCTCGTTCTGCAGCACCGACCCCGCCAGCAGCTGCACAGTCGCATTATCGGGCGCGCTCGTCGAGAGCTCCTCTGCCACCTTCAGCGCATCGGCAGTCTTCCCCGTTGCATACTCAGCATATGCCTTCACGGCGCTGTACTCAGGTCCGCTCTCCGTATCCTTGATTTCCTCAAGCACCTCCTTTGCTTCTCCCAGAGCGACTTTGGCGCGGAGGGCGAGGACGTGGGCTGGGAGCTTGTTTTCCTCGGACAGAGAGGTGGTGTCGTAGTCGACGACTTCTTGGAAGCGGCCGGCGGCGAAGTGGTCGCGCAGGTCGACGAGCTCGACTTCGGAGGAGAAGGGATCCATTGTTGCGGTGTGGGTTGTTGGAGGAGGGTGTTTGGGATACGTGTTGACTGCGTTGGAGGCAGGTGCGGGAGTTGCCGAGAGGGTTAGGGGAGGTCTGGGTTATTAGTGGTGCCATTCGTAGCTCAGGACGGACAACCTCCGAGGCCCCTCCTTTCCCCTACTTAAACCAGACTCCACAATATGGCTATCATACGACCGTAGACTCCAGAGAATTGAGCATCCCGTCCGCTCTGCCATACACAAGCTCTAGGACCACCTGGATGGCAGGTGCTAATAGGTATAGCATGGGAAGCAAAACAACCCAAGGTGGCGAGCCCTTATCTTCGTACTTGAGCGCGATGGAAGACGTTGCCCTATGCACGCTTGATACATAGGCTACAAAATGATGGATAATTGACTTAGATCCCCGCTGCGCATCCACGAAATACACTGCGATCCTTAATTACAGGGTTTCTATATCGGCTCGTATTATTTCCTCAGATAGAGCTTCATGCTCAACCCTCTACAGTATTTTACACATTCTAGCAACGCGCATAAAAGCCTTTGTGGTATCTGAACACCTGCCTTAACAACATAACCCAACGTCCCCAGAGCAGTGAGATATGGTAGCTGCTGCCCCTTCATAATTGGTATGGTTTAATGCAGCATCCTTCAGGGCATTGGGGGCGGAGCCACATCCGCCTGGGCTCCTGAGGCTGATTGTGGCGACGAGGCGCAGCTTGTCTCAACTTCATTTTCGCATTTTAAAATCGTCCCGACTTGTTTTTGCTTCTGATAAAGAATCTGTTTAGGTCTCAAATCTTTTGATCTTTTCATAATGAACGTGCTTCCTCTTCCTCCTGATCCATACAAGACATTAGGCGTGGAAAGGGACGCGAGGCTCCCCGAGATTAAAACCGCGTATCGCAAACTCATCCTCAAGCTCCACCCTGGTAAAGTTCAAGACGTAGATTTAAGAGCTATCAGACAAGATGAGTTCAATAAAGTCCAACAAGCCCATGCGCTTCTTAGCAATGATGACTCGCGACTTGCATACGATTCTAGGTTCACAACTAAGATGGAAGAAGAGAGGAGGGAGAGGAGGGAGAGGAGGGACCTCGTTGCATCCGCAGCAGGGAATCCGGAGGCTGCTAACGGCTCCATAACACAGAGGGAGGCTAGCAACCCAGCAAGCACGGCGAGTATATATCGTCGGGTGAGGGAGGGGGGAAAAGAAAGAATAAGACAACGCACCGAAAAGGAGCCCCGATACGCCGTCGAAGAGTCGTCTTCCGACTCTTCGTCTTCCGACTCTTTGTCTTCCGACTCTTCGTCTTTCGAGTGGGAAGACGACACTTCGATGGCGTATCGGGGCTCCTTTTCGGTCGCGCCGCGGCCAAGCTACTTCAGTCCCTCCGAAAGACGGAAGCTAGGGAGGACCAACTCTTCTACCTCAATGGACCATTCAATGAGGAAGATGCACTATAATATGGGCTCTGGTTATGGTGGAAGTGAAGATGAAGGACGCTACAGAAGTGGGAGAACTGATCGAAGCCGTCCGTCGAGTCGCCAACGGAATCATTCTAAAAATCGAGTACATAACGACGCATATGCACCTCCAAAACGACCAGCATTTATTCTTCTGGATGATGACAATAGAGCAAACTCTTCTAACTCCGTGGACCATTCAATGAGAAAGATGCACTATAGCATGGGCTCGGATTATGGTGAAAGTGACGACGAAGGACGCTACAGAAGTCGAACTGATCGAAGCCGTCCGTCGAGTCGGCAACGGAGCCATTCTAGAAATCGAGCACATAGCGACGCATATGCACCTCCAAAACGACCACAATTTGTTCTGCTAGATGATGACAATATGTCATCATCCAGCAAGCCGTATTACAGAAGCTATGAGTCATATGGTCGTCCTAAAAGCCCCCACGTTTTACATCGGGAGCCTGCTAAAGAGTGCCTTTGCTGCTTGAAACAATTCCGACCCGACGATATTGTGTCCCTAGCATGTCAGCATTGGTGGTGCTCATCTTGCTTATCAAGACTTGTCCAACTATCTCTGGATTCTGCCGAGCTCTGGCCCCTGAAATGCTGCTCTATAGAGATACCTCAGATAACTCTATTAGATAATCTTGATGAAGGCACCAAAGTAAAATATCAGCTCTCTCTAGACAAGCAACCTCCACTTGTACTCAAATGCCCAAATTGCTTGGAATCATTTTCGGATCTACCACTGCTTCTTCGCCACCATGAAGGGGGTCATCTAATATCAGAAACTTCTCCGCCTGGAAACGAAACGGTTTTAGAGAAAGATGTCCCTACTGAGCAAACATCAAACGCCACGGATGTTGACTCCGATACCTGTAGGCGCTCTACTTCCTCTCAGACCTCAGAAGAGTTAAGCCCCTCTACTACAATTGCGGAGCCAGATCCGGACAAGGAAATGTCGCTAATTGGAGCCTCCACTCTTCCAAGTCCACTTCTGGTGCCTGAGAAAATCGGTCGACAGTGGAAGATTTACCAAGTTTCTAGTATTGCTATCATCTTCCTAGGCAAGGCGACCATCCGTTTTCTCGGTTTCCAGACTACCGCTTGGTTTGTCCTTGTGCTTGCAGCAGTAGCAACATCGATCACGACTTCATATTCCATACAGGGTCTAGCACCTGATCCACGACCTGAGATTGGAGATAGTAACTACTACTCGCTACTATCTCAATCTATCATTGCCATCTGCTCTTTGTATTATCTGATGGTGCCTTACCTAAGAGGTGACAAGGAGTTTCCTGTCCGTGCACTGTTCTATATATGCTGGATTCTAAGTCTAGCTGGTGCTGTTGCAGCTCCATTGACTTATTCGATAGAGTGGACAAAGAGTGTATGGTGCGGGTTTGGTAGTGCTCTAGCGCAAGTTGCAGCTACTGCCTTCTTGTTCGAGCACACAGGGAAACACGATCGAAAGCGAAGCCATGAGGAAAAGTTCCAAATAAAGCCTGCATCGGGGCATGAAGAGGAAGAGGAGGTCGAGAAGTACACCGATGCAGTAGAAGGAGACACATAGTATATATACGGTATATAACACAATCCTCAGTCTATCTATCCCCTTTTGGGGTTGCAGGTTTTCAGATAGACAACGGTTAAAGCACATACATTACTCCTATCAGCATTACACTCTATATCTCAGAACTTGTCCTGAAGCCCAGACACCGTCTTCTCATCCACTACTTCAGCTTTGTCTAATCTCACCTGGTTCACCTATGGCCATCTAATGTCGCCATGCAATGCATCCTGATATAGCACCCAACCTCTGTGGGTCGCGGTGGTCCCCGTCACATATTTATGGAGCTAAAGGACTGCAGTCTGAAAGGATTGGCTGAACTTTGGTGGGGGTGGCAGCGTCGCCATGGGCTCTCAAGAGGAGACGCTCTCGAGAGTAGACGCGCTGTTAACGGACTCTGATCGAGACTCTGTGGAATCATAGGCTCACAAAAGTTGCCCGAATCATAACACATGATTTTGAATGTTTAAAAGCACCACTGTTTAACGTATAAAATGTTACTTACTATAGAATAGTATATAGAACAAACTATTACAGAACTATATCTATGCTTGTTTTCGATTGCAGTTAGACGACCTTCAAATGCTGCACTCGTTTCTGGCTCTCCTCCAGACCATCTCTCTCCCTGCACAGCTCGACCCGCTTCTGTGCAATACCTGGGTCCTCGCCCGCCAGCTTGGCGAGGGCCACTGCATTCTCTTCGCCATATAAATGAGTCGTCACGTAATTGGAGGTGAAGAGACGTAGAGGGCCGTTGGGGCCAAGAAGGTGCCGCTCGACCACCTGCGTGGCGAAGTTGTCGATGAAGCGGTGCATGGCGATGTCGTAGTAGGCGGCGAGACTGTCATGCGTTTTTAAGGTACTAACAAGCCCGGGGTAATAGTCAAGCTTTGACCTGATTACTACGTGCGAGGGAATTGTGTTAACCAACGGTGGGTCTGCCCCATGAGGTTGTTCCAAAGTAGGGTTATTTGCGCTGGCAGCCTTGATGCCCGATATCCGCTTTTCTTGGCGCAGATACCTCCTCTGTTGGCACAGGGGGTTGAGTGTATATAGCGAGGCACCTTCCTCATCATCTAGAAGACGCTGTAGCTCGTCTTTAGCGTCTTTTGATGCCTTGGCAAAATCATCCTGCAGCCATTGCTGCAACTTCACCCCAAGGCCTTCGTCAGAGCAAGCGGCTTTAAATATCCCAGCACTAACGGAATCGACAATCTCCTGAATATTCCGCAGCGCACTTCTCGCGAAGTCTTGCCAATATCCTATTTGCTGCTTCCATAGCAGAGTTTTGACTGGGAGATTCACTTCGTCTTCATCTTCTTTGCCTCTGTACCTTTCTATTGCCTGGTGTATCCAGCTGTAGGTTGGAGTGGCCAAGAGTGCTTGTGGCCACTTAGCCTCTGGCGTATCACCAAGGAGCTCATCATCTTCCTCAGGTGCCCTAAAGGGAACTTTATGGGCCCCTTTCTCCATAGAATCATAAAATGCAAGAAGGCCGCTACGAATGAGCTTTCGAGCGAAAAGTTTCTCGTCGTCAACAATTTCGTAGCGCCCATCTATAGCTGCCTCCGCCAATTTAGAATAAGCCATTGCAATTTGGTTGACGTGAACAAACTGCGCTTGGTTTGTAGTTCGTGGTGGTCCCAGTTGGTTGATCTGAGTTATGCACCTATTGAGCTTCGTCTTGATTTCGAGTAGCAAATCCGGAAAGCTCTCTTTGATATGTGTATTTCGCATCCTCACGAGGGCTCGTTTCAAGTTGCTCTTCCCGAGTTTATCCCTGGGTAAATGTTTCCAGTCGTCGCCTTTGAAAAACTCCTCCTCGAGCTTGTCTCGCTCATCATCGGTGATAGATTGCTCAGACGCCTTTCGATTCCGAAGGCCATACCAGCCCTCTTTCAAGAAATGCCGGGACTCTGACCGATCTTTGTTTTGTATGAGGCCAAATACCTGATCTTCGTAAGTAAATCGATCCTCGTAGAGTACTCGGAGACAATAGTTACCCAATCATCCGACAGCTTTTGCTTTGTGTCACACTTATTAATAACTCCAATGACGCGAGATTCTTCGTCAGGCATGTCATTTAGCATGTGGAATATCTCTTGCCTATCTGCATCCACCACATCGATGACAACACTACTTCGTTAGTCCTATATTACTTTGAAGAGAGTTAATCTACTTACACAACAATACTTCGCGGCTTGTGCAAGTAACGCTCTACAAGGCCCCTTGCGGTCTTGTACTCAGGTTTTTCATTCCCTTTTTCTGCGCTTAGAGCGGTTCAATTCATGAATAGAGGTAGCTTACCACGGACAAGGCCCGGCACATCAACAATTGAGAAGTTCGTCTCCTTTGGTCCGCGTCTAGTAATACGCAGAGTTGAACTGCTGAGACGATTGGGGTTCAGCTTAGAGGCCCCCGACTTTTTTTTACTAGCATCTCTGATGATGATTTCTTCGGCCTATATAAGGTTTAGTTCTGACGTCAAGTAACGTTGGAGATATATTGATTTACATACCTGTTTGAAAATATTCGTTACCGCTGCCTTGTCTAAAGTAGCAGTTGGATTGAAGTCCTTGGGTTGCCATGCCAGCAATTCCTCTCTCCGCTCGGACGGCTCGTCTGCAGATGGATCAATGGAGATCTCAACAGCCGTGGGCTCACCAGGCGATGTTCTCTGGAGAGTGATTTCGGTTGCAAACAGTGTGCACATCTGGTCATTGACTGGGAAAGGAATATCCGTCACAGCTTGAAGAACGGAGCTTTTCCCCGTGCTCTGATCACCAACAACAACCAACTAAACAAATTATAACTTGTTCGATGACAGGAGTAAGCTGCTCACTTGAGGGAGGTCAAGAGATTTAGATACATCAATCTTCTGGAGATCGTCAATCAAGTCTTGCTGCATTCGGGTTTGCTGGTCTTCAAAGTCGTATCCAAATACCCCATCCAAGGGTGCTTCTACGGACTCCATCGTACCAAATATGGCTCAGAGTTGTAAGCTCAAATCAAGCTATAGGAAGTTCAAGGCGTGAAAAAGATAAAGTAATGCGTATATGTATATGCAGCAGAAGAAGTAATAGAGACTTGAGGGGGAAATGGACTTAAGTTATTGCTTCTGGTTGAACCTAGCCGCTGAGTTTCTGATCCTTGCAGATAGGCACACCCACCAACCTTACGGTGTTACATTGCATATAGATCATTCACAGTCACGGCAAGGCCGAGGTCAAGTCTCAGCCTTGTGTTACGAGTTTCTGTTCCCAGGGTCCAACATGGCGGTAACTTGGCTGTGGCACGGCCGCCATGGGGATTGAGTTTCGCAGGGAATAGAGTATCAGAAGTCTTACGACCCTTGAGACCATTGCCATACGTTAGAGCTCTCCCTTGGCAATGGCTTCAGCAATACCTAGAAATATAAAGTCTCCGTACATAGTTGTTTCTATCAAACGGGTGGCGCATTCACCGACCCAAAGCAGAATCTCATCCGACCTACCACACAGGACCCTGGTTAATCCCAACAAGTCACCCGCAGTAGCTTAGATATACACTTAGTTGGGGGTTAGCTGTGTTGGTGTTTCACGTACATGCGTATCTATGATTTCAATGCTATGACAATGGTTCACAGTCCGTGTATTCTCGTATGGTGTCGTGGACGTAACGAAGACGAAACGCGCGTCGTCTACTTTAGTGCGGGCGGCTCGTCCCAGCGGCCCGCTACCTGACAGATCCACTTCATTCCAGTACTGTACATGCTCTTTGCACGGCTCAGAAAGCAACCTGGTATCCTAGGAGTCTTGAAAGCGAGAGATCAGCGCGCTGATAGAAAGGAGCCTGCGCAGGTGCCTCGTCTTGGCCCCTCATCCTTTTGGCTTCGACGTTAGTGCCGATCCCAACAAGGGCATGAAGCTCCAGGTGCCAGCGAGGCTATGCATTAAGATCGCCATTAACTTCTCCCCGAGGGGGGATAACAGGGCTATGAGACTAGACCCAAAGCTCAATCCCAGTGCCTCTTTCGACTTCAGCTGCAGTTCCAACTCCGGGCCTAGTGTTGGGTATGGTTCCGTTCCTACTGTTTTCGCCCACAACCGCTACAGCCTCTTCAAAGTGAATGGGATATAATTTAGAATAGCATGAAATATGAACAAGGTACCGGATTATGGCCGTTTTAGCTTACGTTCCTTGTTCAGGTGCGTTGCTCTTATTTTCTATAATCCACTATGTAAACTAAGCTCCAAACTATTAACTACGAAGTTCACGTGATTTGGCGATTTAGGGAAGGAGCTAACTAAATATACCTAACTAAATTTGTTACGTCAATCAGGGACATAGGGGTTTAATCCTATACCACTAACATCTGTATAAACCACTTGTAATAGCTAGGAGACACTAACATGCCACCTGAAGTAGCCCAGTCATCAGACAGTAAACGAAAATCTGATAATGGGCCATTCTCAGACGCCTCCAGTTCTTACTGGCCCGAAGGATGGAGTTGGGCGCGCTATAGCGACCCTGAAGTCGATTTCTCAACCCTGTCAGAGGAGGAGAAAGATAAAATGCGTCAAGGTCTGCAGGAAATGCTAGGTGATGATGGCATGGGAAGGATGGCACTCTATTTACGGAAAAAAATGAGCGAGTGGGAGGACAAGAAGCTGCAAGAACAGGGTGCCCCACCGCCTGAGTATAAAGCGCCAGATTTCCTGAAACAGTGGCAAAAAAGGCACCCCGACGGTCCTTGGGGGTTTGTTGCCTTCCGTACCGCCTTGTACGATGATGAGCAGAAATGGACTGAATTCAAGCGTCGGGTTCGATGCATCCTACAGGTGGCATTCGACCAAGTGGTAGAGCAGCACAGGGGACACGAGTATGAAGATGTTGCTAAGGCAAGGAAGTCGTTTGAGCTTAACTGGATAGAGGACAGGGAGCTTGATGGTGCATCTGCGGAGACCCTTCGTAAGCGGCATATCGAACTGAAAAAGGAAGAAGACGCGCCTACGGGCATGAATTACAATATGTTCTTGTGTGCGTCTCCGGAAGCTGTTGAGTCGGTACTTTTGCTCGACGATGACAACCTTCCAACCACAAAATCGTCATTCTGGCGCGACGATGCGCCATTCCTGCTCGTTATTATGGAAGAAGCTGAGCTGAACCCTCACGGCGGCGAAGAAAACGAGTACGATCCGAACGATCCTAATGATGAGAGGAACTGGTACAAGTCCGTCTTCAAGGTGCCCGTGGAGATCATTCCGAATAACCTCTGGGATCTTATTGACCGCGCATTTATGCAGCCTACGAGGCTCACAAGGGGCGTCAAGGGGAGCACCGAGCTGGGAGGGACAATGCCAGAGAACTACACTCCGGAAGGATTGGCTGAACTTTGGTGGGGTGTGGCACCATCGCCACAGGCTCTCAAGAAGAGACGCATTCTTAGGGGACTTTAATCGAGTTTGTGTGGAATCATAGGCTCAGAGAACTTGCCCAAATCATGACCCGTGCTTTGATTGTTTAATAGAACTACGATTCAACGTGCACTGTGTTTCTTCGCCTTGTTTTTGGCACACGAGTCGCCAGACTTGACAACGTACCACCTACAATAGGATGAGTATTATATGTAAAATATATGAGGATACTATACAGGTGGCCTACTCGTAGTAATCTTTGGCTGTGCCGGAAGAGAAACTAACCTGAGGGTTGAGTTTTCGAAGAAATTCAAAGGATATGTCATTACTAATAGCTATAATCTCACAGCCCTAGATAATATAAGTAAGCATAAAAACCCTACCCCTTACCGATCACCTTGCTCCACCTATTATGTCACCTTGCATCTCTGTGTTCAACATTTCCCCTCTGCATCCTCCTTCCTCTGTCTTCAAGGGTCAAGTAATCATTAGTAGTGCACACTTTCCTCTGCCTGTACCCGCCTTGTCGGATGCAACCCGAAACAACGTTATATGGTATTATAATCATATATAATGAGATGATTGTCGTGTAATTGTTAGTTTCCTCGATAGATTGAAACATGTTTGGGGAAGCTAGACTGTCCGCTTCCCTGGTTGGCGGGGGGGGATAACTGTGCCATGGCTCGCACTAAAACAATCCACTAAGGCTCGGCATAGCTGAGCTTTGGAAGCCTAGCTCGTGAGGGTTTTGGGTGTTCCCCCAGAGCTCTACAAATAGCGTACGTAGACCCGTAGAAATACTGTAGTAATTCAACTGATTTATATTATTCAATATACTGTATTCTACTGTTGAAGCTTCTATCCCGTTGCCCTGAAACTGATTATGATGGCTGGTGGTTACCGTGTAGGGTTCTCCGTTCTCCGTTGGCCGAAATTACCACCAGTAAAATAATAATAAAACAATATGACTATTGTACAAATAGTGGGACTGATCTTCACTTTGAAGGGTGATGGTGCTTATTTGTTTGAGTACGTCGCTCGATCTTAACAGCTGAGTGGGGTTCAGGTACCACCAGATTTTGCCCATGTCTCGGCCCATAACAAACTAAATGGGAAAGGATCAGGGAATGCAGTCAGTGTTGGCAACGGAGAATTATCTTCATGCTTCCAAATGTCTTAAATTTGGTTTTGTAATCGACTATTTTACGGTATCAAAATCAAAACAGGACGCTTATAAGTATCATGAAGATTCCCTTTAAATTCTCATCATGAACAATCGCAAACACAGGCAAACACAAACAGCAAACAAAACTAGCAAATAAACTCAACCATCCTTCAAAATGAAGATCAGCAGCATCATCCCACTGTTTTCAGCTCTCGCCGCAGTCAGGGCTCAGATTGCCCTTGGACCCGTTAACATTCGATCCCTAGCTTCTGATGAGCAAACGCTTGTCGGCCGTAGCTTTGCGGAGGACCGCTCCTTGCTCCCAAAGCCCATCCTTCTTCTTAACAATGGGGGCAATGATGTGGCAAGTGGCTTCCCATCTCCTATCTTTTTGTTTCTAATATCGTTCAGTGGGATCTCGTCCCTATGACCGAGGGCAGGTATCACTTGACTATTCGAGGTGCCTCCATTGGAGGATCCGACGGCCACCTATTCGCCTTTCCCCTCCCAGATCCTAAGGTTAACCAAGAGTGGCTCATTACACCGGTGCCTCAGTACGGCCCTAATAGCTACATGTATACAGCCCAGCCCCCAAACTTTGTGCATTATTAACACTTCTTAGCGTGGAAACTACTGACAAGACCACGGGGTGGGTAGCCCCCAACCCTGATAGCGAAGACAAGCAGGTATGATAAATCAGCCTTTATTTTCTTTCAAATATCTAACGTATTTAATAGCTTGGACTCAAACCGCTTTCTGGTCCTGAATCCTACCCACCTACTGAGGTTTTTACGTTTACTCCATTGGACGAAGAATAGGAGCATACGCTGCTGTCCGTAACACTATTCAAGGGTTCTCATATATTATATAGAATGCTCATAGCCCTCTTTAAATAGTGATGGGCTGGAATTATAACCCCAAAAATTTTCACTGGATCATAGAGTGAACCCCCCCCTCCCCCCTTTTATAACGACCATCGAATACACACTGTTGTATGTTTTTTTTTACCCTATTCTGGTAAAATTGCCATCGCACCGCACCAAACTTGGCTAATATTTGGGAGTGGGTTGTGGTAAAGGACTGAAGTTATGATCATCATCTTTCATTTCATCTTGAGGTGATATCTAGATTCTAATATTTCTTTTCCTTTCTTTATCCTCTGTCCACAGAGTCGATTGGCTGGAATTGAGATGCCTGACGATTCATATATATATTAAGCACAGCTAACATTGTGCAATTCTATCAATGCCCAGATCCTCCTTTCAGTGCAAGTCCTATTCCATATTTACCTGCACTGTGGAGGATTGACATAAAAAGCCATTTATACAGGATATAGGTATTAATTCCAGTTCATTGCGTTTCACTTTTTATGTCCGAACCAAGAAAACCTCGAACACCATCCCAATACTTCCGGACAGTAACCTCTGAGCGACACAGTCCAGACTGGCGCGTGGCTGCCTCGCCCGTTTCTTTCAAGAGCCTGTTGAACATAATAGTTCCAAGGTACTCATCAATCTCACTGTGTAAAATCTCCATCATCTCACCCTTTCCATAAAACTGTCTCCAGCTCTCCAACTTTGCCGCTTCATAATCATGCGTGGGTCCATTCGCAGGGATTACACACTTGTTGGGTCGGGGTATTTCCTTCTGTGGCTCTCTTTGATTCCGCAAAATCAGCGGTTTTGGAGCAAACTGTGGAAACTCAAATATTTGTGTCTCTCTTTCATCGTCGAAAAACTCATGGGTTGAAGGGCTTGTAGGCCACAGAATGCCACGGGATTCAAGCTCTTCTCGGTGCTGGATGATTCGCATATATTTTTTAGCGTGGAGCTCCTCCTGCTGATGGACGAGGTGGGCATATTTTTTGGCCAGGAGCTCTGCTGTCCTTTCTGCTCTGCTTTTGCCGGCAATGTTGCCAACAGTGTCGGTGGGGCTTTGGGTGGTGACATCCTGGGGTTTTGAATCCAAGCTAGGGCTTTCCACAAAGTGAGTACTCCCTTCAATATCTGGTGATGTGCCCCGTGTGCTGTAATCTGGCTCTGACTTCGGCTCTTTATCGGCTTGGGGAGCTGCATCCACAATAACTTTGGAGGTTTCTGGTGCCTTGGGAATATTCTTGTTGAATAGAAGCTTGCGACTTGTTGGAAGCTCTTTTCTGGGAAGCTTTTCATTATTTGGAACCCCCTCCTTTTTCGGAAGCTCTTTTCTCGCAATCCTTATCGGAGAATATATCGTGGATTCAGAAGTCGTAGGCAGCGGATAACTCTTCTTACTGCTTTCATAAGGATGACTCGAGAAGCTTGGTGGGAAAAGTGAGGAGGTCGATGGAGGAGTTTCTGGTGCCCGTCGATGCGGTCTGTAATTTGAATGTCGGTCGCCAGAAGGCGCCATGGGAGGTCGCAGGAAGGTTTCAAAAGCCTCTCGTGGCTGATCTCCGTTGGAATGCCAAAAGGAGGACTCTTCATCAACTGGTGACTTTGGCTTGGTGGACAATGATGGCGACGGCGACTGTGATGCTTCTGGAGTCCATCGTGCTTTGTCCGTGCCCGTCTTGTTTCTCCCGCCGCCAGCTTTCCTTTTCAACTTTTCAAGTAACCGGTCCATTGTGAAGATGGGAAAAGAATAATGCTGGTAAGATGGTTCCAGGGTGGTGCTAGACTGCTATGTTCGTGAGACTGCTATGTTCGTGAGACTGCTATGTTCGTGAGACTGATATGTTCGTGAGACTGATATGTTCGTGAGACTGATATGTTCGTGAGACTGATATGTTCGTGAGACTGATATGTTCGTGGGACTGATGTCTTCGTGAGACTGATATGTTCGTGAGACTGATATCTTCATGGGGTTGCTATCCTCGTGAGGTGGACAATAAATTATATGGAGAGGTTGAAGCTTTTCACTTGACACCAACAATTTCATAGATTGGCTGGTTGTAATGGAGTTCCCTCTTTCTCCCGTCATGTTGAAATTGTACGAATCACATTGATGTCACTTAATTTTCCAAAGCCATGTAGGAGAAAACTTGTAAGTAATACCCAAATGACCTGGAAGTGAATATGAAAAACGGGGAATATTTATATTTGAAGATATTGCATCAGCTCGGGAAGATGATTCAAAACCAATTGCTAATTTCATTTTCATGGCACATATTAATTCCCCCTAAGTAGGTTAGTCCTTGGAAAACATTCGTATTTTTAAGATGCTATATCATTATATAAATATTCTACTATTAAGTCCCCTGAATAGTTTAGTCTTTGGTGTTGTTGGCCCTCCAATTAAGACTCGGAACCTTAAATGTCATGCAAGATGTTGCTTAGGAAAATGCGATTTTCCTAAGAGACAACTTGCATAGAGCTTCAGCGTCTCACAAGCCTTGTCCTCCAATCAAGACTCTCATCACCCATAACTCGTGAGAAAAGGCAGTTCCTAGCTGCCCTCCGAAATCCCCATATCTCATTGTACACAGAAGCCAATCCCCATCAAGCCCGACAAATGCTCACAACACAACCGCCCCCACCACAGCAACTACAACCCCAACCACCACTCCCGCAATCCAAACCTCTTTCCTTCCCCCGTCATCGAAATAACTCCCATCAGGCCCAACCCCCGGGCGAACAGGAGTGTGATATCCACAGTGGACATAAGCATTACTGAAAGTGCTACACACGCCAAAGTCAGCATATCCTATTCCAAAATCCCAACCATCCCAACATCCTCCTCTTGAGCCTGCCTCCCAATATTACAAGCCCCTGAAATATAACAACACCAGAGTTGAGAAGAACGAATATATGAAAGAGAGAACTAACACACAAGACCAGTACGTGACAATATACCAATGCTGGACTTTCCCATCCTGGCCCGTTGGCACAGGATCGAATTCCGTGAGTGTTTGACTTGGGTCCCCAAGCAGATGTGCCGCCCTCGTTGGATCGTTGCTCTCATCATCTTGTCGGCCTGGGCGCGTAGAAGAGCTGGTCTGAGGAGTTTGGAGAGGGAATGTGGATGAGAGGGTGGGTGTAAGGGGGAGGAGTGTCGTGGTCGCCGGCATATCTGCTGGGGCGCCAAGGGCGACTGGAAGGGTGATGAAGAGGGGGAGGATGATGGAGAAAGGGGAGAGCCACATTGTGACGGTTTTGAGGTGAGATATCTCGCTCAAGGGGATTTCAACTCTGGGTTCCTCGCGGGCCTCTCAGGGTGGTTGTGTTGTTCTGGTTGAGACTCAGAATTGTGTCTTCGACGACACAAACTGCAATAATTCGCTGATTGCAATGGGAATAACAAGAGGAGCTTTTATAGCGATGGTGGTGACGGGGTGGTTTGAAGAATAGAAGAATAACAAACCTTTGATGAAGAAATATAAATGCACCTACATATACTCACACCTGTATGTCTCTGAATCACTTCTTTCATATTCCCGAATTGAATCGCCCAAACTTCACCAAACAGTACGACCTGAATGAACTTCGCGCATCTTTGTTTCGTTCGACCCCAGAGCGCGGAAACCGAAACGACATGTCGTCAGTGCACAACTGATTGATCCACAGTCGTTGGAGGGTTTTAATCCATGTCGCCAAGACCTGCCAAACCCAAACGCCACACCTCGCACATCAAACCATTGTCATCAGCTTTTCAGCCAGAGTAGCTTAATATCATACTGGGATTAATTTGACTTATGGAACTCCAGCCATATCCACCCCTTCCCCTCCGAAAAGCAACTCCCCAGAACGCCTCGCCATGCGCGGAGTATCGCATCTGTATCGCATCATTACCCCAATACACCCCAGCCTACTTCCCCGGACTCTCCGTAACCCCCCCAAGAATCAAACTTTCCAACTCCCACGGACTCAACGTACTCCTCCTCCTGCTCGCCCTCCCCCCCATCCTCCCACTCGCCTTCCTCTTCCTCGGCACCTCCTCCTCCCCACCCCCCTTCACCGGCTCCCTCCCCTCCTCCGCCTCGCTCCGTCGCGGCGGCGGTGGCGCAAGATTCGTCGCCGCAGCCGCGGAACTCAATTTCGCAGCCTTCAGTTTGGCGCGCACGCGCGCTGCATCAGCTTCTCGCTCCGTGGCGGCCAGTTTCGCGGCTATACTCGCCATTGTCAGCGGGCTCTCCTGGGCCATAGCTGAGGCGGGGCGGGGGAGTCGCGAGGCACCGGTTAGTTTGAGAGGTGTGGCGGCAAGACGGGCGGGTTGCTCGGTGGGCGCCGCGTCGTGGTGCGCGTTGGAAGTTTTGAGGAGGGAAATCTCGTCGGAGGGCGGGACGGGGTCAGAGCGCTCCATCTGGGCGAAGTCCCAGGTGTTTTCCTCGACGATGGTTGTGAATTCGCTCTTTCGCCTTTGGTTGGGGTCGGGGATCGGTCGGAGGGGTGAGAGTTGTGGTGGTGGGCCGGGCGAGGATGAGGGTGCGGGATCGACTTCTGGCTCTGGTTGTCTTTCGACAGTTTGCTCTCTGCGTGGTGCTGGGGCACGGCGTGAGCTGGTGATGTCTGAGCTGCTGTCGGTTCTTGGCTTTGAAACCCGCGAGGTGGCGCTTGAGGGGGGTTGAGGTTCGAGCTTCCGCTTCTTCTTGTTATCCTCCTGTGCGTTGAGGCTGCTGCTGAGCTCGTTTCGCTCTTCGCGCGCAATTCGTTTCGGCCTCTGTTCCACAATCTCTTCCACAGGTTTAGATGGCTGCGGTGGTGGCGCCGTTATTTGGGGTGTCGGCTCCACAACGAAGTCTTCAGGCTCCTCCTCAAATGAGCTAGCATCGCTCATCTCATCCAAGTCTGGCGTCAGATCCTCTCCACCAGGAACCTGTGAGTCGTCCATGGCATCGATATCTGCCTGCGTGTCGCCCTCTTCATAGCCATCCTCCAAATCCTGAGTATTCTGGTCCCTACCCTCGCTCACTTCCTTCACTGGACTCAGCTCCAGACCAGCCTTCAACTCCTCCAGATTAACAGTCTGCCCACTGGTCGCCATCCTCTTCCTCCACCCATCCATCATCCTCACCGCATCCCTCCACCTTGACTCCATCCTCTCCCATCCCTCCCTCAGGCGAATGATTTCATCCTCACGCACCTCCACCTCCTCAAGAGGCACGAAGCTCGGATTCGTCAATAGCGTCCTGAGGTGCTCAATAACCGAATCAATCTCCGCCGCAACATTCTCATAGCTGTCATCAACACTAATCACCAACTCCCCCCCCTTCACCCCCTCATCCTCCCTCTCCCACCCCGACAGCGCCTTCAAACTCTCCACCGTCGTCCTCAGCAACATCCCCAAATTCTCACTCTCCTCACTCAACCCTTTCGCCAGCTCCGTCAAAAACTCATTAGTCTCCTGCCTCAAATCATACTCCCCTCCCATCGGCACCACCGCCCCCTCTTCCTCCCCCCCAACCCCTGCAACAACAGTAACAGTCGAAACACCCACCGCCTTCCCGCTCCCCCTCGCCCTCCCCCCCTCCCCAACATGCTTCTTCAGCCCCTCAATAACCCGCTCCCGTTTCCGAACCTCATTCGCGCACTGCGCTCGCGCTTGCCCGACAAGCACACGCATTCTCCCCATCTCCTCTCTCAGTCCCCTCGCTGCGCCCTCCGCGCTCCGTAGTTGCGCCTTCAACGCCCGCTCTGTGGCTTCCGAGAGACCGAGTTTCCGCTGCGCTTCGGCGTGCTTGGTTTGTAGACGGGCGAGGTCGGTCGTTTGGCGGAGGGCGTCGGCGCGGAGGGTGCGGATTGTGTTTGAGAGGTTCTCGCGCTGTGTTGCGTCGCGCTGGGTTTCTGTTAGCTGTCTGACCCCCTAGGGATTGCGTGGGCGAGCCCAAAAAAAAAAGGAGAGAACTCACGTCTCGTCGTAGGATCAAATCATTTACTACTCCCATTATCCTCCCCATCGTCCCCTCCGAGCCGCCCTCCCCTTGCTCGGGGTGCGCAAAATCAAGGTTCTGCCCATTCTTCAACAGGCCGCGCGAGAGAAGTAAGTTATTGATGTACACCGACGCGGTGCGCAGGTTATCCGTCTCCATAGCCGCCGTGTTTGCCCCTGTGGGGTATATCGCCGCTGCTGGTATCGTATATGTAGGCGTTTAGATGCTGCTATTTATCATCCTTCAATTTAATCGAGAATGGGCGCGTGCGGAGTTATTTTTTGGAGTCGTGTGTCGTTAGGTAGGGGACTTTGGTGTTTCGCGACGGGTATGGCAACGAGGTAAACAAATGGTTTTGTTGCAGGGGTGTGGTTTTTGGTGGCCAAGAGCTTTGGACCCCTCCGCTTATCTGCCACGGGTTTGGATTTGGGGAGAGAGGGGATGTTTGGGAGGGATTGCAACATATATTTTTTTGCATATTTTATTCTTCAGAGCTGCTATGGATTTTACTTGCATACACATACACGGTGAGTAGGATTTATTGGGACATGTGCGCGACGATGCCACCTCGGCCATTTGTGTACACCCATTCCAGCTTACACTACAGAAGCCGTATTTGCGTCTCTCGGCACAACGAAGTTTAAAAAATTACGCAAAGCAAGGCATTGACCAACACTATCATTTACATCCTCCATAATTTCAGTATTCATTCAGTGATTCATTATTCTTTTAGTTACAAAAGAGCCCATTCCATTCCGGGGCAACCTGCTCTTAAACTCCATATCAAACAGGGTATTATAGGACAAGCGCAAACAGTGCTGCAAGAGACATGGCGGCAGCACCGAAGGCACCAAACACCTCACCTCCACCAATAGCCGAGGCAGCACCCGTGGAAGTCTCTGCCGCCGCATCAGAGGTCTTCGATGCCTCGCTTCCTCCGCTGGTAGAGGATGGGGATGAGCCAGTGGAGGAAGCACCGGAGGAGGAAGCGCCGGAGGAGGAAGCAGCACCGCCCACAACTGTGGCAGTGAGACCAGTTGCGTTCGTGCAAGCAGATGGGATGGAAGATGCGGCGCCGGTCACGAAGTTGACAGGAGCACACTGAATCCAGTCAGTTAAATTCTAGTGGAGAGAGGTGAGGGAAGGGAGGGGAGGGGAAGGGGACTACTAACCTGGAAGAGGTCGCCGTCAACAGCATGTTGAACAGCCTGGACGAAGCCCTTCTTGCCAGCAAACGAGTCGGGAAGCGTCAGGTTCTGCTCACAGTAGGCTCCGAGGCCAGTCTGCTCGATCTCGGGAATGATGTTGACCCATCCGCCGGCGGCATTTGCGTCGGTGGTGGCGCGGAAGTACCAATTGGACTTTGGGTGGGTGGTCTTGACAGCAATGACGTCGCCGCCGATGTGGAAGTCGGTGGTCTTGTCGAGGGAGGGGGTGAAGCCGCCGCAGGGGCTGGTGCCTTCCTTGTCGTCGTCGAAGCCGAGGGTGGTGGGGTAGTTAAGGTTAAAGTGGCCATTGACCTGTGCGACGCCGACGGCTAGGCCGAGGAGGATAGAGTTAACGTTCAGCATTGTGAGGGAGTTGACGTGTAGGGTCTTTGATTGAACGCGCGGCGTGGAGTATGGTGCGAGGCTGAGGGGGAGAGGAGGGGGAGTTTTGGAATATTATGAGGCTGTGGACGATCAATAAGCCGCAGGTACGGCGGCAGGTCGGTCTTTAAAGGAGGGTCCCTTGGGGGTGAGCAAGTTTAATGGAACCCTAGAAGGCCGGGGTTGGGAACGGAAGGGGCTTGCGGTAACCTTGTGGGTTTGGATCAGATGGATTGAGCCGGACTGAGCGGCACAAAGGCTGACACCAAGGAACGAGTAGATTGGTAGCTGAGACTGTATGGAGGAGTACCCATATTCATTAGTAAGTTACTAGTAAAGTAAGGTATCACGACACAGAGAGCTGGATGGCGAATGGGATAATTTAGCAAAGGGATCTTCTGTTACTGTAGAAAAGAGGCGGGCAATGCGGGATGATTGATGGATCGTCGCTGACTATATTATAGCTTCATGAGCTACTGCCGGAAGCGGTACAGAGCTAATTCTTACTAAAATCCACGAATATATTGAACGACATCCCACCAGAACAAAAGAATGCACTCAAATACACTCCAAACTCTTCATACAAACTTATAAAATACCAACAATTGCGCGTATTCGAGCATCATTCTAGTTTAACCACCTCATCCCCTTCCCTCTGGCATTTCGAGAAGTGAGAAGCTGTGAGCACGTTGTTTCGGGACTAGCGCCGCTGAGCCAAACCGAGTGACTTTGAGCATGTTGTGATTGGCTGCATGTACGACCAACAACCCTTGAACTGACTCCAGACGCCCACATGGCGGGAATACTACGCTCCTAAGCGTGCAAAACCATGTCAACGCACGAGTTAATAGTGCCAGATCACGGATGTTGAGGGGGATGACGCGGGGGCGATAAGACTGTGGTTATGTCTCGGGGGAAATTCATGCTTTTTTGAATAGACATTTGCGAACTTGAATTTTTTTTTTGTGGAAGGAGGAAGCTGGGATACATTATTCTCTGTGGGCAAAGGCGAAGTCTCATAATCGAGAACTCACAAACTGATACCTTAAATACTTGGGTGGGCAGACAACCAAAGCCGACCAGGTTGGTCGCAACGCCCACGCCAAAATGATGCATGATGGGATGGGCATGGACATGAGTTCCGACAGTGCTGCATTTGTCGGAACGAACTCGTCCATTGCTCGCAGCTACTGGTATATCATAGCCGCAGTCCTGGGATTCACAACCCTTCTCCGCGTCGTCCAGATCGCAGAGACACGCACGAGGTTAGTTACTGCCCATGCTGCAAGAACTGTACATTTGGAGTCATTTACTCACTGATACTCCCCAGGTTACGTCTAGCAAAACTGCGCGCCGTCGAACATCCCACCCAGCCTCGAAATGCCCTCGCTCAAGTATTCGCAACAGGCAGCGCCATCCTCCGCGAAATCGCCGGCCCAAAGTACCACATCAACAACCGCTGGGTGTCATGGCTGAGCCCTCCCTCCCTCGGCCGCAGTCTCATAGTCGTTATCTACATGGCCGTGATCCTCTACATGCTCTTGTGGCGCTCTATCACCTTCGACGCATACTACTACGAGAAAGTGGCTTTCCGCGCGGCGTGGGTGTCAGCCACTCAGGTCCCGTTTGTGTATCTCCTCTCGTCGAAAGCGAGTCTCATAGGCTTGCTGTCCGGAAGCTCGCATGAGCGGATCAACTGGCTTCACAGATGGGTGTCAAGGACTCTGCTCGTGACAGCTACTGTTCACGGTGGCTTCTTCTATGTTGAATGGTATAGGGCTGATTTGGTGGAGGTGGAGCTGCAGATGATGACGATGGTGAAATATGGGATAGGGGCATGGTCGATTCTCGCGTGGACGTTCCTCACCTCCCTAACACCGATACGCAGCTTCTCGTACGAGCTGTTTGTTCTACAACATATTGCGGCAGCAGCAGTCTTTTTGTGGCTCCTGTGGATGCACATCCCGGACTACGCACAATACAACATCTGGTTCGCGATTGCAGCACTTGCATTCGACAAGCTAGTCATGTACAGCTGGACTGCCTGGACGAACGTCCCTGCGCCAGGAAAGACAGGGAGCGGACTATCAAAATTCATCGGCCACCGCGCCGAGATCAGGGCAGTGAACACCGAGATGACGGAAGTTATCATCCACGACGTCCAATTTAAATGGGCTGCTGGTCAGCACATCTACCTCCGCATCCCCTCCATCGGGCCCCTCGAAGCACACCCCTTCACCATCGCCAGCGCCTGCCCCGACACCTCCAGCGCATCCTCAATACAACTCCTCGTCGAGAAGAGAGGCGGTTTCACCAAGCGCCTTCACGCTGCCGCTACCAAGCAACAGGACAAGAGCGTCACAGCAATCATCACCGGCCCTCTCGGCCGTCCGCCAACCTGGGCAGCATTCGAGACATTAATCCTGATATCGGCTTCGACGGGGATTACCTTCACCCTACCCATCCTCGAGAGTATCGTCAACAACACAGACGGCCTAAGCTGCGTCCGCCGCATCGAGCTGCTCCACGTAGTACGCAAACGCGATTCAACAGACTGCTACATCGAGCGCGTGAAATCCGCCATTACAGCCGCCGAGCGCGCCGGTATCGCACTCACCGTCCGTATCGCCGTGACCTGCGGGAGTTCGACGGGGACATCGAGTTGCTGCGGCTCGAATTGCCAATGCCATAATTTCGAGATGGCTCCTAATCTCGCTGTTGAGGACTCGCCAGCACCACCAGCGGCGGCAACAGCAGCAACGACGGCGACGGAAAAATCCGACCTCGAAAAGGGCGTCGCTGTCATACCCATCACCAGCAAACCCCTCACTGAAACCTCCTCCCTCTCCATCACCCCCAGCACCGAGAAGGAGGGATTCACATCAACCATTATCTCGCGCCCCTCCTCCACCTCCTCATCATCCAGCCGCGCCTCCCTGACACCGGAGAAAACGCGGACGGGGGCCAGGCAAATCATATATTCCTCCTCCCGCCCGGATGTGGGAGGGTTTATACGGAGGCCCGTTGAGGAGACGGCGGGGGAGACGGGGGTGGCTGTTTGTGGAGGGAGGAGCATTGTGGCTTGTGTGAGGAATTGTGTGGTTGCGCTTTCGGATGAGAGGGGGGTGCATAAGGGGACTGGGGCGCAGGGGATTGCGTTGTTTACGGAGCATTATTGTTTTTAGATGGGAGAGATGGTGGAGGTAGCAGATATGGGTGGAATGATGTGTTTTGATGAAAATTGGGATGGATGGCGTTTGAATGGAGCGGGAATGGAATGGAATGTGGCATACCCCTGGATTAAGTGGAATGGAACGATGGAATGGAACGGGTGAAAGTACTATAGCTATAGCTTGTACGATGGAGATATAATAAAATCCCTATTTATAAATAAAAAAACAAGAACATAACACATAACATACCTGTGCCCTTAACAAAGAGAAGGGGGTGGCCTAGAATAAATTACACGCACTTCACAGAGTACTGTACATACCATAGCATAAATTAACACGTCATGTGCCAGCGCGCATTCCTGACGCTTAGATGCCTGAGGTCAGTCGGTCGGGGAGGTGGAATAAGCGCTTACTTACTTAGTCTCACACAGCAGATGCGTGGTTGTTGCCGATGATTTTCACTGTTTTGGGGGTTCTGCATACTTAGGCAGTGCAGATGGTAGCGTGATACTACACCTGCAGCAGCGGAAGTGTATCCTAAATATGGTATATATATGCGCTACTATGCTGCGTACGTAGGAGGTGGCTTCGCGCCCATTGCGTAGACAGACCGAGGCGTAATGAATAAGCAGCTGTATATATGCATATCCGTAGTATGAAGGCAGCGGAAGGTAAAGTAAACCTAGCCTTTCTTATTTCTATGTCTGACCCAGACTCAGCTCAGTCTCAGATCGGGTACTCGGCCGCGGTGGCATGTGGACAGACGCGATGGGCCGGCGATGTCTTAGTGTGCGGGTGTTTCAGTGGGCGGGTGGAGAGCCCAACTTGATGCCAGATCAGAGGTGTGCGTGTATGTAAACAAAGGGATTGACAACGCATTCGGGTTTCTTTGTGTGCAGTGCGGTGTGTGGTATGTGTCGTGGTATTCGGTGTGTCGGTGGTATGTGGGCTAAGCTGTGCGCGGGTGGTTTGGTGTATATTTGCAAGTTTATAGGTGTGTAGAGATATGGATTCATGGACTCGTGCTTATTGCTTGTATGTACGTACGGCAATTTAAGAATTCTTCTCTAATCTAACTCCACTTGGACTTGCCGGTGTCATGGGGGTTGTCTGTTGCCTATTTTATTGATTAGTGCAGTAGAAATGGACAGCTTATGGGTAATTTTATGGCGGTAGAGCGGAATGGGGGAATTCCCTTTTTTAGCGCCGAGTCAATCCCTACAATCCCTACAATCCCTACAGATTAGTGTGCATCAACCGCTTTTTAATATACTTTATAGCCACTATTTAGCAACTATTAGTAGCATTTAGTACTATTTGGTACTATTATTCTACTGCTACCCTGCTGCACTGTCCAAAGAGTGAACATTGATCTCCGAGAAGAAAAAAACAAGCGCCAATAATTAATACAGACGCCCTGCTAATAACTCCTCTCCTAATCAAGCTGCTCATATCACGCTCCTCTCCTTTTGTGAACAATCCCCCCCTCTCTACCACTACCACTCCCACCCCCTCCAGAAAAATAACAAACACACCTTACAATTTCCATCTTCACATAATTTAATTCTTCCTTTTCTAGCCACACTTATTTCTCTCGTGGTTTGTTACTACTACCTACTGTACTGTACTTCTTCTTCTTTCCTTTTCAACCAGGTTTTCAACAAGGTCCACTACCACCGCAATCGTTCCACCCGTCCACAGACAACAACAACAAGCAACTCCACTGCATCCACTGCGTCAATCCCGCGTTCCACAGACCACTTCTCGAATTCCCCCAAACGAAACCAAACCCGGCCCAACCCAATCCCTTCCAAATCGACACCACCACCAAGGCCCCCATCCGCCACATCCCCACCACCACTACCGCTACCACCACAACCACCTAGCAAACGCGAACAAACGTCGAAAAACGACGACGACACCTTACGCAGCAAAAGCACAACCTACAGAACAAAGAAACCTGCAGACACACGCCCACCAGCGAATGTGCGGTGCGTAAAGGGAGGGCTCCACGCGCGACGTGAAGGGACGATAGGATAGACGATATAATAATGGCGTCACCATTGCCAGACAAGACGAAGCCGCGGCCGGAGAAGGGGCAGATTCTTCTGGTTATTCGTAAGTGCTCTCTTACATACCGCCGATGCTCTCTGCGCGCAGGGGACCTCGATCTGGGCACTGGCAGGATGCGACGATAGCTGCGCGACTGGCTGTCTCGTCATCGCCGCCTTCCCCTTTGTGGCTGGGGGGTGGTTTTGGTCTGTTGACTCTAGCTAACCACATCTCTATCTAGACGACTTCGTCGCGCGCGGCTCAGATGAATTGACACTCACCCGAAATGACCGCGTCGAATTGGTCGAGCGAGACGATGATTTCGGCGATGGCTGGTATCTCGGGAAACACCTGACGAACGGCGCGACTGGCCTTTTCCCGGAGGGTAAGATCCCCCTCTCGATACTCAAGCTGAGCTCTGCTACGACATAGATGACTAACTGGGGTTTACTATAGTTTATACCAGGATAGCGCCGGAGCAAAGTACGCCAATCGTGGCGCAGATGCCAGTGTCGGCCCCTGCGCCAGCGCCGGTGATAGAACAAACGACGCCTATTGATGAGGCGGCCCCATCACCTGTTGTACCTCTTGCTACGACGACGACGACGACCGCCGCGGCGCCGGTGCAGGAAACGAGGAGTTCGGTGCTGGTAGAGGAGAAGGTGCCGAAGACGACACAGGCAGAGAGACATATTAGTGCATCAACGGTCACGGACGCTAGACCGCCATCGCCATTGAATACGCCGCAGCCCACTACGAGCGCGTTTGCCAGTAGCGAGGAGACATTGCCGACTGTCATCGAGCCCGTTTCCGCAATACCGAAGAGCGTGGTTGCTGCTGTTTCATCGGCGCCGGTGCTGGGCCAGGAGAGCAGCCCGGTTATGAACGAGACGCTTAGTGTGATCCAGGAGCATATTTCGAATATGAGTACGCCGAGGAACAGCGGGGGTGGAGCTGCGGAGAGAAGAGGGACGAATGATTCGGGGAGCGAGTATAGTAGTCATATTGACAGGAGGGCGTCGTATATTAATGGATCGGAGACGGATGAGGAGGAGGAGAGGGCGTTTAATAGGGGCGAGGTTAGCAAGTGGACTGCTGCGCAGGTTGCCGAGCATCTTGCTGCTGCGGGTGTGGAGAAGGCGCACTGCGATGTGTTTCGCGACCAGGAGATCTCGGGAGATGTGCTGCTGGGTATGGATCAGAGTACCATCTTCCTGAAGGAGTTTGAGCTGGGGCCGGTGGGGAGACGGCTGAAGACGTGGCAGAAGATTAAGGCGCTGCAGGATGAGGTTCAGGGGTTTATGACGCCTTCTGGCTCGAGACGCGCGCCGTCTATGTATGGCAGTGAGATTGGCTCGGAGACTGGAGGGAGGAGTCAGTACTACAGCGGGAGTGTGCGGCACTCTTCGCAGAGGCAAACTGGGCGGCTTAGTTCGATGGGACAGGCTGCTGCGAGTTTTGCTGAGGAGCAGCAACGACCTGCGCTTGGGCAGTCGAGACCGTCTGCTGCGTCTATTAGAGAGTATAACCACTCCAGGCGACACTCATCGATTGATTCTCCTACGCTGCTGAACCAAGCAAGGGCCCCGGAAGGGGCGCAGGCGACAACGCCGACTTTGCCGTCGTCGTCAGGACACAAGAAGCTCCCCTCATTCGACAGGAACTGGACCATGGGCGACCAACCATCCTCCGCTGGCATCCGCCCAGCATCACAATCCGGCGTCACTGGGCCCTCAAACAGCGATGAGGCCTTCCCTGCCATAACCACCACCACCCCCTACGACTTCGACCGCGGGTATTTCTCTGGAACGGAAGCAGAGGGCAGGACCAAGAATGTGCTTAGGAAGAGGACGGGATCGCATTCCCGCCAGTCAAGTTATACCGATGAGCAGAGGCTACGAAGCGCTACTACTGTTAACAGACACTCAAGATTCGGTAGCATCGATTCACTGCAGCAGCCGCATTTGTCGCCTGCGGGTCAGAAATACTATGGTGTTGCTGGTACGAGGAGGACGCCTTCCGTTGGGTCTATTCGCCCAGCACCACCGCCAAAGGATGGCCCTTCCCCTATGGTCACCAAGCTCGATGGCACTCCGACACCCGGACCCACAAAGACTCACTCTGCTGGCAAGGCGACGGATTGGTTCAAGTCGTTTGAGGGTGCTGCAGCGGCGCGAGGTAGCGGTTTCAGAGCCATTTCCGATGCGGTGACTGGGAAGGAGAGAGCGAGGAACGGTGATCAGCAATTAGTCTCGCCAACGGACTCGAACCGCTCTCCATCAAGAACCGGCTCCAGCACGCCATCTGGCGGCCCAAGTTTCGACCTCGACTCCTCTAATACATCAAAGAGCACGATTCTCTCTCAAGCCGCGCGCTCAAACCGCAAGAAGGGGAAGAAGGAAACGAGCGCCTACACGCGTGGTCTACAACACATTTCCCCCAAGGAAGCAATGGAAAACTGCGACTACAGCGGCTGGATGAAGAAGAAGAGCATGAACATCATGACAACCTGGAAACCCCGCCTTTTCATCCTCAAAGGCCGTCGCCTATCCTACTACTACTCCGAAAACGACACCGAAGAAAAAGGCCTCATCGACATCTCCTTCCACCGCGTCCTCCCCGCCGACAACGATCGCCTCACCGGCCTCCACGCCACCATCACCGGCGCCATCTCCGGCCCCAACAGTCCCCAAGGCACCCAAACCCCCACCACCGCCTCCGCCGACGCCGCCGCCGAAGCGGAGAAGGGCCTGAAAACCGAAGCGGACTCGATGTTCATCTTCAAGCTCGTGCCTCCGCGCACGGGCCTCTCGCGCGCGGTGACGTTCACGAAGCCGACGGTGCATTACTTTGCGGTTCCGAATATCGCGCAGGGGCGCCTGTGGATGGCGGCGCTGATGAAGGCGACGATTGATAGGGATGATACGACGCCGATTACGACGACGTATCAGCAGAAGACGATTAGTCTGGCCAAGGCGAGGGCGATGAGGCATAGGCCGCCGGCGCTGATGGGGTTGGAGGAGGAGGAGGGGGGGTTGGGGATTAAGGGGGTTGAGTTTGGGGATGGGGATGGGGAGGAGAGTCCGGGGGTGGAGGATAGTCCGGTTGGTGGGGGGGAGGAGGGGAAGGCGCCGTTGACTGCTTGAGGTGGGCGTCTGCTTGGGGAATGAAGAGGGGGGTGGTTTGTATGTGTGTGGATTTTGATATGGGATGGAATGATTGCAAATATTTTTCTTTTTACGAGAATGATTTTTTTGCATAGGCCCGGGGGGTATACACGTCCTTCGTTTTTTTTTATTCTAATTTAGATAACTGTATTTGGGAACTGGGGAGGGATGAAATGTTTGGGGTTTGGGAGCTAGCTGATACCAATAGATTGAGGGAGGGCGGCGGGGGGGACTTTGGGGTTTGGGACGCGATGAGATGTGATGCGATGCGGTGGGGATAAGATAAAGATGAATATGGGAATATGGGGAGTAGGTTATGAAGAATGAAGAATTCTAAGATGTTTGTAATCATGGATTTGTACATGTTCTGGTGAATGTAGGGTTCGGGGGGGGGAGGGGGGGATATAATTTATATAATAGAAGCAAGCAACCACGGATGCGATCAACCAACAAAACGTCCCAATCGTCCTCCCTCAGCGCGTGACCATCCCCCCCTCCCCTTCTATTCGTCCCCTCATCCCTCCATCGCCATGTTGTTAGTTAATAGTCCATACTCCAGCCCCCCTCCTCCCCCCTGTCCCCTAAGCGCCTGCCGTTCGCGGTCCAATAGCTGTCACAGCACACTTAGTGGCGGTTGGAGAGTGGACCCCGAGTTGTTGGACAGCCCAGACCCCTACTGTTTTGGGACAAAGAGACAAACGAAACCCAACATCTTTTCTTTGTCTTGACCCGAAAACTTGGGAGTTGCATTGTTCGTTTTCTCCATTCTTTCCGGGGAGGGGTGTTAGTATCTTTCGTATATGTGGGTTTTTTATTATTTATACACTTCTTTCTCTTCTTCTTCTATTACTTCTGTTGTTGTCTACTTAAGTAAACCCTTATGAGTACCTGAGCACTACTCACCGCCCTAGATCGGACGCTCCACATAAATTAAATATGCGGAAACGGCCAGATAAAGATAACGATCGGACACCACTCCCAGCGTCGTCCTCGGGGACCGTGCAGCAGATCGCATCGACAAACTCGACCGTTAACCTCTTCCTCGGCGGACGCACGAGGGACTGGATGAATGTCAATTCGAGTACTGCGCCTCCGAGTACTGCGGGTATCATCAGCCCACGCAAACCGACAAAGAAACGTACGCCGCTGGTGCTGAAGGAAAGTGGTAGTAGGTAAGCATCCCAGGACCCTGGCGCAACAACTTCCCCTCCATCACGCCGTCGTATAACGCGGGGGTGAATCGAAAGTAACCTTGAAATGAAATGAAATGGATTGGATTGGACTGGATTAGACTAATGGATATCGAAACACAGACCACAACCAACCACTGTCCTCCCATCGCCAGCTCCTAGCGATGAACCTAGTCCCGCGGGCGAAACGGAGTCGAGTCGCGTTCACGAGTTGACGTTGCCGCAGCACCCACCACCGCCAGAGCGGCCGATGAGTATACAGGGGGGGGGTATGGAGGGGGTGCAGGAGGAGGTGATGGAGCAGCGGGGGGGTGAGGGGCGGGATAAGCAGACAAGGCGGGGGGATGGACATGAGGTGAGGGTGGGGAGTCCGTCGGCGCAGCTGTTGCCTTCGATGGTAAGGCAGGGACAGATGGGTGGTGTGGGGGAGGGGAGGCGGAATGACGAGAACCAGCAACCGCAGAAGATGCAGCAGGGGAATGTAAATGCTGAGGCCCGGACAATTCAGAGCCCTTCGAGTCCGCAGCTGCCTTCGACAGTACAGCAGGGACATATGAACGCTGGGACACAGGCGGTGCAGAGCCATTCGAGTCCGCAGCTACCTCAGATAGCACAACAAGGTCATATAAACACGGGGACACAGGCGGTGCAGAGCCCTTCGAGTCGGCAGCTACCTTCGATAGTGCAGCAAGGGCATCTGAACGCTGGGACACAGGCGGTACAGAGCCCCTCGACTCAGCAGCGTCCGCTTATTCCACGTCCTGTTATTCAACAACGTCCGGTTAGTCAACAAGGGAATCCATATAATAGGCTGCAGACAGTGCAGAGCCCCTCTACGCAGCAGCCACCTCAAATGATCCAACAAAGGAATATAAGCAACGAGCCGCAGGCAGTTCAGAGCCCCTCGATACAACAGGCGCCTCCAACAATTCAACAAGCGGGTGCACCTGCCAATTCACAGGCAATACAGAACCCCTCGACCGGACCGGTGGTACATCGTAGCCATACTGTGCCGGTGCCAGCTCCCCCAGCGAAAAGGCGCAAAATGACGTATGGAGTACCCTCAATATTTGTAAAATAAACCATTAACTGAATTGAACAATTAGGTCCGCGAACCATCCTTCTCTGAAAACCGTGCTACCTCTTATCGAGAATCATGTTAGTCAGTATGGAGGAATACAAGGTCTGTCCAGATCGATTGAACGACAAAGGTTTAGCATGCTTCAGAGGGCGTGTGAAAGCGACGACTACTTTTATGTTGCACTCCACCAAATGTTTTGCCTTTGGTCTCTCGACCCTGACATGGCGACTAGGCTCACAATGCCACAAGGAGGGGGAAATGTTCTCGAGGCGGCATTTAAAATTATCGGCCAACTAATCATGCCCAACAGCAACCTCTCTACAGAGCATACGAAATTCTTTTCGGTCTTCCCAAATCACCTGTCAGAACTCATGTACAGATCGGACCAATATATACTGACAGTTAACAATGTGTCGATATTTCTAGCCAGGCTGTCGATAGAATGGCCAAAATATATCCCCGAATGCGCGCGGAGAGGGTACCCACCCCTGATGGACGAGCTCGTGAATGTATTTGGAATTCTCTCTCCCATTATTCAACACATTGTTTTCACGGCAACTCGACGGAACATCGGGTTCCCCGACGACGAATTCAGTGCCCAGATGGAGCAACTATTCAACCAAGATCAAGAAGCACATCGGAAGATGGCAGCAAGGGTCAACACCGATTATCCGCCCACGGAAAGGGAGATCAACGAACGCAATTCGTGGCAGATTGACCAGTATATCAAACTTCGTGGTATGCAGGTCCAACGAATGGGCGATGCTCGTCGAATGGGAGCGCAGCACGGTGGACCAAATGTGGCCCGCGTACAGTCTCCAAGCAACATACCAGCTACAACGCAAGGAGGACAGTCGGCACCTATTCGATCTAATATCATGCCATCAGAAGTATTAACCGCCTCGCCACAGTCTGTCACAGCACCGCTTCCTCACCAACACACTTGGCCATCCCAAACACAGGGGTACCCAATGTTACCAAGTCAGCAAAATATGCCGATTCAGCAGCAGAATATGCAGCAGCCATACCCGCCAAATCAGATGCAGAATATGCAGAATATGCAGCATAGGAAAGGCCAGGTGTACGATATTGCGCGCGCTGCGTCTCGGAACGCCTCCCGCGCATCAATGTCACAGTTTCCCAGCGTTGATAATGCTTCTGCTTCGCCTGTACAGACGAACCAGGCTCGTCGTACTTCTTCGTCCGCTTATGGCAATACTGCCCCGCCACTTGCGACTATGCCTGCTGGATATAGTGTGCCACAGCCGCAGCAACAGCAGCAGATCAGCAGGATACCCCTTATACCACCTGTGGGCTACATTCCACCGTATCAGTTTCCGCAACCTGATCGCAGCGCCCTTCATCAGGCTCATCTCCGAAGTCCGGTCCTGCGTCCTGTCGACGCTAATCAGGAGGTGGCAGCGGACCAGACAGCATCCAGGTACTACCAAGCTATCCAGAGCTTTGCTGTCAAACCAACTACTCTGTTAGATCCTCCCAATATCACCGAGCTATCATTCATCGTTTCAAATGCGGTATTCCTTAACATAGCCGAGGACAAATTTTCCGACTCAAGCGCGCCACCGTTGCGAGAAGTGCGGCAGGGTAGTCTGCAGTACCGAGTTCGTTGCAGTAAGGTTAAAAAGGGCGCCCAGATAGAGCCGTCGGATTTTATGGTCGCGGATACGAATTGGCCACCTACTATATTCATGGAGATGAATGACTCTGTTCTTGAAATCCGGAGGAAGAACCACTATGGCAAGGATAGGCCCGTGGATATCACACTGCACGTTTATGACCGTGGTCCAAAGAAGGAAAATGTGCTCAGGATCTCCGTACCTGGGCTAAGGCTAGGGGCCAAGGATGATACATCCTACTCAATCGCAATCGAGGTCATAGAAGTCTTTCAACACCAGCAGATCATGGACATGTGTCTTCTAAAAACGCGAAGAATAACCGCAAAATCCACAATCGCAGACATCCGCGCCAAACTAACAAACACCAACGCCGACGAAGACGACGACCTCGCCCTAGTCTCCGCAAACCTCACAATCGATCTCGCCGACCCCTTCACATCACGCATCTTCACCACCCCCGTCCGCGGCATCCACTGCCGCCACCGCGAATGCTTCGATCTTGAAACTTTCCTCATCTCGCGGAGCACAAAGCCCCAGGAAGTCGCATGCCTGCCTGATGTGTGGAAATGCCCGCTTTGTGGTGCTGACGCGAGTCCGCGCAGTCTCCGCGTGGATAGCTTTTTGGTGTCGGTTAGGGAGAGGTTGGAGAGGGAGGGGAGGTTGGATGTTAAAGCTATTCTGGTGGCGGAGGATGGGTCGTGGACGCCGAAGGCGGAAGCGCCGCCGGCGGTGAGGAGGAAGTCGAGGGGCACGGGGAGTGTGCCTCGTGAAGATGGGGAGGGGAGTTCGCCGGCTGTGCCGTCGAGGCAGGCGAGTCGGACGGTAGAAGTTATTGAGGTTGATGATGATTGAGAGGGAGAGGGAGGGGTTCAGAAAGGGTTGACAGGAGTTTTTCGAAGGCTGATTTTTTTTGTTTTTGCTCTCAGGCGTCGTGTGGGATGGGAGTATATATATACCAAGGTTTCGCATTTTTGCTAGCGTGCGTTGGAACTTTGGGGGGCTTAATCCTTGAGCGAAATTGGGCATTTATGACGGCTGTATATCAAAAAATGGGAAAATGGGGCTTGATGGATGGCTGATTGGGAGTTGCGAGAAGCAGGTGGGAATTGTTAGGAGGTATAATGGGATGGGGATGTTGTTTGCTGGGTTGTTTTTGCTTTGATTGGAGGGTTGATAGGCCGCTGGAAGGAATCGGTGGTAGTGTCTTAATAGGCTATAATGGCTGGGTTGGTTTCCAGATTGTAGGCTATTTGAAAGCATTATTTGCTCGTTGATTCTAAGGTATAATGATAACTTATGATAGTTGTGTGATCCCTTCCATCATGGGGGACCGCATGTCCAAACAAAACCACTGGCAAACCACGGACAACCGGGCTAAACCCACGGCTCACCCTCATCCTCCTTACACCCCTATCTCACCCCGGCGCCGCACCAATCCTACAAATCCTCACCGGCATACCCGTCTCATAAAACGGCCCCCTCTGCCTCTCCGGCTCCGTCGCCTTCCACTCCAAATGCTCAAACGCAAACCGATACTTCTCACACAGCCCCAGAAACTTCCCGTACGTCTCCTCATTCCTAACCGTCGACGCTATCACCACCTGCGCCTTGGGGAACAGTTCAAATAGGTCCCTCAGCGTAGCGACCAAGGAGGGTAGCGCAGCAGCGTCGTACGTCACGTCCGCGCCGAGAATGACATCCGGGGTCTCCTGAAGCTCGAGAAAAGTCGCATCCTCGTTTCCTAGGAGCGCGTGACCCCATTTAAGTTCTCGCGTGCTGACGAGGGGAGAATCTTGCAGGGAGTTGAGAAACAAATTCGTTCCCAGGTCCGTCATAACGGTGTCGAATCCGTCGGTGGCGGTTACGTGCGTGACGCCCAGGTACTTGGCGCAGCAGATGGAGAGGTAGCCTGTCCCAGATCCCAGCTCGAGGACGGATTTGCCCCGGAGCACGAGGGAGGGGGGACAGGAGGGGGAGCAGAGGAAGTCGCTTAGGTGGAGGGAGGCTTCCCAGGTGCGGAAGCCAGTCGTGCCGGTGCCGCCGAGGAGGTTGCGGGATTCGAGGATGGTGATTGTGGGGGGTTCGGTTTTTGGTTGCGAGGAGGAGGGCGTAGATAGGAGGTTGGAGAGGGTGTAGGTCACGTATGACTTCTCCTGTGCGGCGACGGATTCGGGTGGGATGGTGGTGGTGAGGAGTGAGGCGAAGGAATTCATTAGGTCGTCAGAAATACTCTGCTATGGAGATACAAAGGTCAGACATTTGGTTTGGAGAAGTGGATGTCATCGAGTACTGGTAAATAGATAAAATCAATGTTGCAAATATATCTGATATAAGATATTTGACATAGAAATAGAGAGCACGCATACTTCCTCTTCCCAATCGGTAATGCTCACTTCGATCCGCTTCACGAGTTCCTTTAGAACCCGCAGCTGATATCGATGCGGCGGATACCATTTCATTGCATCTTCTGAGAAGATCTCAGAGTACAACAATTGTTGAAACTCCTCATGCTTCAAGCATTCCTTGTCCGGGTATTTGAGACTTAGCTGGAGCTGGAGATATTGGCGTTTAAAGAGGTCCAGTTCCTCCCACCACATGAGCGGTATCATGGCTATCTCCCCGGAAGCACATTTCATTCTCCAGGGCGCCTGTAATATATCCCTTCAATCAGGAAAAATCATCATCGACGTCATAAAAGCTCTTCTGTAGATCTCAGGGAAGTTGCTCACGTGCTTTCGCTGTCGCATGCCGTTGCCGCTTTGGGTTTGGGCGGGGTAGTTCAGCCACATGAGGCTCAGCTTTAGTGGCTTAGGGTAGGGCTTCCACACAGCTTAAGCGCCTCGCTTGATTAACCAATTGAAAAACCGCACCAAAGCTAATCCTGAAATTTGTTGATACCCTAAGTAACGTTAGCCCTCCGAACTTCTCCCTCTCCCGCCAGCGACCTCACGACCAATTCGACATCTGTCTCGACCTCGTAGACAGCCTTCGGATTATATACCGTCAACATGGCCGACCGCGAGCAACCCGTTACGCTGAGAACGCGCAAGTTCATCCGCAACCCTCTTTTGGGCCGCAAGCAGATGGTCATGTAAGTTCATCCACACGCCAGCCCACGATCGCAAAAAAAAACACGGTCCGCAGGACGGGGAAGAACATTGAGGCACCTGCTCTGCGGAAATGGATCAGGATATATATTGGAAGTGCGAGAGCGCGAGGGCTAACATATTCACCACAGTGACGTCCTGCACCCAAACCGCGCCAACGTGTCCAAGGACGACCTCCGTGGCAAGCTCGCTGAGCTGTACAAGTGCACCAAGGACCAGATCAACGTCTTCGGTCTCCAGACCCAGTTCGGTGGCGGCAAGACCACCGGCTTCGCCCTCGTTTACGATTCCCCAGAGGCCCTCAAGAAGTTCGAGCCACACTTCAGACTTGTCCGTGTCGGTGCCGCAGAGAAGATCGAGAAGCCATCCAGGGCACAACGTACGTCCACCACCATCACCGAGCCCATCTCGAAGACCCACGAGAGAGTTTGTCAGGAAGGAAACAGAGTGCTAACATCTGAACAGGCCATCAACGCAAGAACAGGCTCAAGACCCTCCGCGGAACGGAGAAGGTCAAGGGACCCAAGAAGAAGAAGGAGACATAAACTATTCGCCTTGTGTATGGAGCATACGGTGGTTTGGTTGGGGTGGGTGCTGGGTTGTTCTGGAAGACAGGCATCGTGTATTCGCATTGCATCGGTCTCCTTATGTTGTGGTAGCAGAGATTAAGGAAACGAATCGGGACATGGTTGCATGAATTCGATCGCTCCGCTGGCCCAATACCATTTCAATTGAGGTTTACAAAGCGATTTGCTAGCTCTGCATGTTTGTGTGACAAAGTGATTTCCTCCCGTGTTTTTGCTAATGGAGAAGTGCAAACTAATTACACTGGACTATTTTACGAATGGGCAAGGTTTGGGGATAAAGTATGCTGCTACCATCAAGAACGTGCCTTCTACACCACGCGTCAGGGTAATTGCTATAGAAAAGCTGGAAATCCAACAGGTACTTCGTCTTGTACATACCAGACGCCCCTACAGACGACATACAATGAGACGAAATCTACCACCGAGGTTCCTCCATACCTCGCAACAAACCCGTTGCACACCTGTCTTGCATCTCATTAGGGGTAACCACTGTGATAAGTAAGGTCTTTTCTTAATATCACATATCATATCTACACTGCGGAGCCTTGCTTAGCTAAGGCCGTGCTGTCCATTTCAGAAAACACAAAAGAGTATGATTGTGAAACCATCGTCGGCTATGATGTAGGCGACAATATAGCCTTGTGTTTCCCTAGAGAGAACCAACATGACCATTCAGAGACCAGCAAATGTCTCACCAGCATGCTTCCCATATCTCAATCGGCTTTCGCTGCCATAGGCGGGTACTTTTAGCCGTCCTTCTCGACCTTCGGCTCACACGTGCACCACTCTTCGGAATTGATTGCGCCTAGAATGCTGGGTATGTGGTCGCCGCAGCCCTACCATGATGCTTTACCTAAGAAGAATAGAATCAGAAATGCGGGTCATCTGAAATTCGAAGGTGCTGGAGGAGAGCAAGATGTAGAACAGCGGAAGAAATGGAGATTAATCGCAAGTAGAGTAGATTGCATTTTTGCACATTTAGTTAAAAGTAGGGCTTGTTGGGGACTACAGAATTCCCGTTAACAATTGCGTAAGTTGTCACTTCTATTTTTGATGTGTTCGGAATGAGAATTCGGAAAAGATTGTGATGGAAGTTGGGGATGGGCATGACTATGATATAATCGTCAGGCATTTGACGTCAGGCATTTTCGACTCGTAATATAGGGTGGTGAGCCGGTATATTATGTACAATCGACACCAAGGACATAGTGTATGATTGTAGGGCGAATCCGTGATTGTTTTTGCGATAGGACTTGTACTTAGCTGGCTGATCTCTCCAGTTACAGCTGGCCTATTAACTTATGGTAAGTTATATTATTTACAACTTAGCACAAATCGACAACCCATGAGCCAGTATTATAAATTCCATAATACGTCATATAGTTAACAGCACGATGACGTGACTAGTAATTGCTCTCCTGGTGCGTTTCGGTCTATGCCATTTCCTCAAGGTGATAAACATGGGACCTATAAACCACTTTAAACTTTCATTATGGACCTCTACAGACTGTTAATGGGACCATAAATCTGCATAAAATAAGCTAGATCTATATCACCTTTCCCAGAGGTCAAGTAATACAAATCAATTAAGATAAACCACCGGAAACCAAATACCTATGATGCCGACTGCAAGACTAGACAACTTCATCCATGCCATGGAGCGCGTCTACGGCCCCTTCAAAACCCTCACCCCCGATCTCGCCCGCTCTTGGAACCCCCCCCCGCTCCCTGGCTGCTACCTTGGCAGGTACCTTTGGACTGATGCCTTTGGAATCCTCAATTTCCTCACCCTCCATCAAATAACTCAAGATCCCAAATACCTCTCCTTCTCACTGTCCCTCGTCCATTCCGTCCATGATATCCTCGGCCGCACCCGCAACGGCAAATCGCGCCTCCCAGGCGCCACCGACGATAATCCCCTCGGTGGCGGCCTGCGTATCGGCAAGCTTAAGGACGCAGGACCCGACGCCGACGGCCAGTGCCACCGCTGCCTCACGTTGTGGCTCTTTGCCCTCAACCGCGTCGCCATGGCAAGCGGCGATAATGCCTACAATGATCTGGCCATCTCCCTAGTGCGCGCTATCCACCAACACTTCTTTCTCAACCGTACGATGCAGCCCCACCTGGTGTCGAAGATGGCCGTCGATATGTCGCGGCCGCTGGTAGCAAGCCAGAGAAGCCTCGACCCGGTTGCGGGGTATATGATGTGCCGGCTCCTGCAAGCTACAGCGCAAAAGGGACCGATACTTGCCGTAGAGGTTTCAGACTATAAGAGGGTGATGAATCTTAATGCACTATTTGTGTCAAATGATACCCTAGATATTGGCATGGGGTTATGGATCAGCCATTGGTATGAAGGCGTCAAGCCGTGGGCCGAGCATCTCTCGCAGATGTGTCTCCAGAACCTTGGTATGCTCCTTCCCATCCTTTCTCATTCCGTTTTAAGTTCAGAAAGATATGCAAAAAATAACGGTCCCGCCTCTAGACTCTATCTTCAATGAGGAGCACTACACAGAGCGGTCCCTTAAATACAGGCTCCCCTTTCATGATTTCGGCGCTATCATGGGTGTCAAATGCTATAGGCACGACGAGTACCTGCAGGCGCGCGTCGACCTGATTCTGAGTATGTGGGAGCCGCATCTAGATGAGATGACTGAGGATCTGATGCCTATTACCTTGGTCATGTATGCCGCGGCGTTGATCGCGACAGGTGTGTAGTTATCCAACTGTCTATCTGAAAGCAATACATACAGCTTACTAAAGCGATCTGCAGCATTTCGAAAGAATGGACTAGGATCGGAAATTCCGTATGAGGATCCTGGCAGGGCCTGACTTTGGCAAAGTCGTGCAGGCAGTGACAGAAGGCTGATAAGTCGAGTCTATTCGTTTGATTTGATGCATTCCAGAAAGAGGGGGAAAACAGGTCACGATAGCGATCAGAGAGAAGGCTCAGGAAGAGAGAAAGAATAAGGGATTTAATGACAAGTGAAATGGACGAAGGATGGAGTCCGCTATGTTTTTTTTTCTCGCGCGGCCATTACCGTTACGGCTGGCTCATAGAATATTAAAGCAGCATGGCTTTAATCCAGTGATGAATCTGGGTGTTTGAGGAGTCGCCCAGCAAGTGATTTAGCCAGAAGGTAACATCCGGCTTTGGATGATGTCGACTTAGGGTAGCGTGATATATTTCGGGAACGTCCATACGTAGAGAGGAACCTTCAGAACTACTTGCTGGTACCCAATATTTGCTATCAAAGGCTTGCTTGGTCTTAATGAAAGTGCAGTCAAATGAAATGTAACAACATCACGGATGGTATGGCCCTTGAACTCGAAATAGAATCGCGATATTGATTTTCTGGCACATTTTGCCTGACGCATTGGCGCCTGGCACTTCCGGAGTAGGGGCCTACAGTATATATAGAATAGTTAGAATAGCCACCTTAATCTACTATGCTTGATCACTCGATTTGAGGGACCCTTACTAGTGTGGTTATATTCCTACTTTCTATTCTCTATCGCGACCATACAAATTGGCTGGCAACAGCCGTTTGCCAGAAGTACCGCCCTTCGACCCTTTGTCGGCGGACTTGGGATTCAACAATAATCGATTCGAGCCAGGTATCTTGCTGGAACCACATCTGGAAAGCAAGAGTAGATAACTGCAAATGAGTGCATTAATGCAGCAGGATGGGCATTGTCACTAATGGCCATATTTAAAGAGGGAGGGGGGGTGGTTGAGGCTGGATACCGCAAAACATACCTGCTAACTAGCGATTCCAAGTAGCTGGATTTCAAATAGTATGGTTTTGAGTGGCTATGGACTGTGTTTGAACGATAATCACGCCAGAAATCTGGGACAAGCCACGGCTATTAATTGCAGATGGTCATGAGTCATATTACTGCACATATAATCAGAGAACAATAATCCTGCTTATGTTACCTCCACACTCCGATGAGAACTACTTGGTCGCGCGTAAACTAGCTAGAAAAATAGCACTGTTTCCCCCACACTTAAATTATTCTATGCTAAGCGGTTGCCAAAGGTTCGCCATAGTCGACCTTCAAGTTTGCTCCAAGTTATTAGCCTGAATCTATAAAGCTAAGAGTTAATATAACGATACTAGCCTTGTTTACCTTTATATAATCTATACTATTATCATGATTTAATATAGATTAGGAAAACAGCAAAGTCTATGTCAATAGCAACCTACTATAGTATCATATGACTGCAGTTTAGTGCTATCACGCCACAGCTGGTAAATGTCTTCCCTAACTGCCCCGTATTCACTGACCTCGTCAGGATTCTCTGTAAATAAAGGTCTCGATTCCAAGAGTACCACATTGCTTAGCCCATCCTGTCACCTGCATTACATCTTTGGCTGGATTATTTAGCGTTTGGAATGGCACCTCTAAGCACGCGTGATTCCACGCTTATTCTTAGTACTATGGGTATGATACATTACAAGGACGCCATCGAAGCAAAGTGTCAAGTGAGTGGATTGCTAATATTGCAATATAAATAAGGCCTAATGATTTTCAATGAACATTAATCCTCTGCTTCAATCCTATTCCGTAGAAGTAATCCAACTACTAATTCAATGTAGTAAAATGCAACCGAGTTTACCCAAGTGACCCCAATAGGATTTGCTACGAGTAATTCAAGTAATATTGATCTTACGCTTGTCCTGTTTCTTAGCCTTGGGAACAACGATGTTAAGAATACCGCTCTTCAGCGACGCTTGGACTTGATCCTGGTCAATACTCTGGGGAAAGTTAAAGGAGCGAGAGAATTCTCCAATGCTACGCTCTGAGACCCAATATTTGCTATCCTCCCTACTTTCATCTTGTTCCTTGGTGACCTGGGTTTCAGGCCCGTCTTTTCCCTTGGTAATTTGTGCTTTAGGCTTGTCTCTAGCAGTGGCCTTATCACCCTCAATTGCGCCGCGTGAGATAGGTCCCTCGACGAATCCAGCAGGAGGGGTGCCAGCAGTATAGGAATGCTCAGTCTTTCCGCGCACGGTTAGGGTAGCCTGGTCAGATAATTCAATCTCAATATCCTTTTTCTCGACACCTGGTAGTTCGCCTTGGAGTTCGTAAGAGTCGGGGAGCTCCTTAACGTCGAACTTAGGTTCGAACGTCCTCATCACTGCTGAGGTACGGTACTGGGGTCGGCGGTTGAATTCATAGTCGCCATATTCATCGAGGAACCGGAAAAGACGAGAGGAGGACGACGTAGGGTCGGACACAAAACTTCGTGGCCAGATAGACATTTTGCGGCGGTGAGCAGTAGTGGAAGCTCCTTTTAGCAAGTTGCGACGTACGTCGAGAGTGTTCTCGTTCTGCGGAATGCTCTTATTATTTGCATTCAGACCTTGATTGACTGGAAGAAAATGGGGATTGTGACAGAGGCCAACTGGCTTTATGCATAGAGATTCTAGGTTTACTGATATAACCAATGTTTAAAAGATGGCATATCGAGTTCACGTAATAAGCTACTACCACCCACCTCTATAAATGCGTTCGAAGTAGAATATGTGATGATTCAGGTCATTAGAGCGGCATATTTCATCTCGGATATGGCCTCATGATCATGTTAATGCTGCGTATAACCAACACGAGCTATCCAGAGGACGAGCGGATAGGCCTATTTACGTCAACTTGTAGTCATGCTGTTGATGTAAACTAGCGGATTGACGGGATCGTGATGTAAGGATTCTTGAGCAAAGTGTGCAAACAAAAGCATGACGAAGGCGGCGAATTACTCCAAGATGCGACCCTTGTGGTGGGTTTCGGCTTAGAGGATCACTTTTGTCAAAGGTACTAACCGCCACGCACTAAACGATCAAATAAATAGCTAGGTCTAGCTAAATTACAGATAGCAAGTTGTAACTTCAAAACAAATATTAAATAACTAAGTTATTGAATTAATATAAATGGGCGTTTCAAATTGAAGGTGTCCACATGTAGGTGCATCAACTTAAAAAATCCAAACCCATCAAGGAGTAAATACGAGTGCGTCTGTACACTTCTGTACTTGTGATAGTCACCTAAAACTATCGAACTTTCACCAATTCTGCTCTCCATCTGGACTACTATGCCCATTGCTACAGCCCGAAAGGCCAGGTCTCATCGAACTCAACAGGAGTCTGGGGCTGATGTATCTCGAATGCCCTCACAGCTGTGGTCTTGTCGAACCAGATGAGGGCATCGAACTGCTTCGAGAGAATTGCAGATGAGTAATGCGAGGCCCTTTCTGTATCGGGTCTGTACACAACGCCTATAAATCTCTCTAGCCGGCGCTTTATAAGCTCCTCCCAGAGCCTCTCGTCACAGCGAGATTCACGTAGATCTAGCATGAAGCTTGGCATTCCCGTGTCATGCATCAGCGCCTCGTAGCTGCTGGGCAGCGCCGGTACGACGCGCATGATCTGCATGTCGCCGTCCCACTTGGATGCGGCGGCAACCGTCCCCGTGTAGGTGCTGCATCCAATGCTCAGCGCCATCGTTTCCCCAAAAGTCTCCTTACACAGCTGACCGATGTTGAGCTCCCCGCGAGCTAAGCCCATGCTCGTGGCGCGGGCGTCGCCGACGTGGCTGTTGTGCGCCCATATGATGGCCTTAGATTGCTCGCCGCGGTGCTTCAGGATACGAAGCAACGTCTGGAACATGTGGGTGTCACGAAGATTCCAAGACTCGTTATCTGCGTAGTACATAGCCTTGTAGTACTTCTCTGCATCTGTGAAAACATTCAGTTCTCTTTGTCATGTGCCGTGTCCTGTTGCACTCACCAGCAACTAGGCGCGCATTCTGTTCGCTGCTATGAAACTCCTCTCCATCTAGCTGATGAGTCGAGTACTCAAGTCTCTTGGCTAACAAGTCCTTTAGCATTTCCACAACCTCCTTCTCATAGCCCTCGAAGTCTGTCAGAAGCACTCCTAGGCCATACTTATGGGGATCTTCTGCCCACACCATTAGTTTGCCGTACCGCTCTCTTGCTCGCTCAGCCATCGTGCTGTCAACTTTGTCAAGGTAGTTGATGATGGCCTTCATCGAGGTTCCCATAGAGTATAGATCAAGCCCATAGAAGCCAACCGCATCCCTGTGATCGAGATATCCTTCCCCATTATGTACTCGTAGCCATTCAATGAAGCCTTGCACCTCCAAGTTTCGCCACATCCAGGTTGGGAAACGACGAAAGGCAGGTTCCTGCTTGGCGTGTCCCGGTCCATGGCCGGGGACCACCTCTGCAGGACTCCTGTAGGGTCGTCTTCGCACATACCTATCGACCGCCTCAGCATCTGGCCAGTCGGCCTCGACGGCGACGATATTGAAGCCATGGTATTGGATCATGTATTTTGTGATCTCGGCGCGCGCCCTGTAGAATTCTGACGTGCCGTGCGAGGCATCGCCGATGAGTAGGACTTTGCAGTCCGCAAACTGACGGAAGTGGCGGGCGAAATTTTCCTCACCCTCCAAGAGGGGCGGCAGCGGCATTGCGCAGGCCCTCACAGTCTGCGCCGCCAAACTCCGTGCCACGGAGTCCCCTTCACAGGCTGTCGTAGCGGACATAGTCGAAGTTGGGGCGATCAGAGATTTTAAGTTGCTAGACCTATGTCTGTGTACAAACTGGTATCGGTAGTCGATTAAAATCTCTTTTAAGAGTCTCAGATGTCCCATTCGTACAATTTCCTACTACTGAGCGAGATATAGGACAGGCTGGAAATATTAATAAACTTGGAAATCGTGTCATTCGTCGCCCTGAGTACACTAGCATGACAGAATTTAACATCGTTTCTCGGGACGCTTCTTGAGAACAGTCACCAGACCGATCTTCGACGATGTTCCAGGCGAAAGATTGTCCAATAAAAGTGATTTCGGAAATTTTCATCATTAGCTACATAATTCGAGTCCATAGTCATGTGCGAACGATGCTGGCGGTCTGATTCTTGAGCTACCAACCCATTCGATTATGGGATAATCACGTTGGATACATGATTAAATAATTGCAGCATATTTGTTTACCTCGCGAAACAGTGAACTTGATATTAATGCTAGACCTACCGCTTATGTGTTTGACGTCATCTTAATGCAATCCCAGTACGGGTTAAATGGTCACTTCTGAAGCATCGTTAGTTCGAATATTCAGATTCTACCTATGTCGACTTTCACCGTTGGCGATTACTTCGCAGAGAGGTTGGCGCAGATTGGAAACTGGAACCATTTTGTTGTTCCGGGTGACTGTAACTTCATTCTTCTTAACGAGCTACAATCACATCCTGACCTTTCGGAACTAGCTTGTGCAAACAAACTAAACTGCTCATTGGTGCTGTCGCGGTTGGCAGAGCCCAAGATGCGCTGCGCTTGATCGATCGGGCAATCTGAGCTGTCTTGCTTACCAAAAAACTGACATGCATTGAGATTCCAACAAATGGCATGTGTGCACGACCAGGTCCCATTAGCGGCATGGTAAAACTCGTGCAAAGCGATGAAGCATCATTAGCGGCGACGGTTGATCATGCCGTAGAATATCTGCACGGTAAATAGAAGCCGGCCATTCTTGCCGGTCCCAAATTGGGCAGGGCTGGTGCGGAGACGGTGCTGTTACAGTTGGGTGAAGCAATGGGTTGCGCTGTTGCAGTGCAGCCTACAGCGAAATGGTTCTTTCCAGAAGATCACAAGTAATTCGCGGGAGTTTTTTGGGGACAGGTCAACACTTTCGCAGCAGACTCCATCCTTAACTGGGCAGATACGATCCTTTGCGCTAGAACAATCTTCAGTGACTACAGCACCGTGGGCTAGACGGCACTGCCAACCGTTCCTCCCGTAATAGCTAAAATGGACAATGTACTGTTTTCCGGAGTAACTTTTGGTCATGTTCGACTCTACGATTATCTATCAAGGTTGGCAAAAACCGTGGGTCGCAATGGAAGTACAATGGTAGAGTACGACTATATTCACCCGACTATATTCACCCTGATCCTCGTCTTGTACATCCGGCTGGCTTGGATGAGTTTGAATCGGAAAGAAACTGCTCGACAGGTGCAGATGCTGTTAACACCAGAGACCACAGTCTTTGTTGACACCGATGACTCTTGGCTCAAAGACATGCGGATAAAGCTGCCAAGAGGAGCATCCTTTGAGATAGAGATGCAATGGAGCCATATTTGCAGCCGAAGTCGTCTTTAAGCTAGCTTACTAAGTTTATTAACCACCAGCTTCATAGTAATTTACATACTATAAACGCAAAGTCAATTAACGTACATGTATAGCGAAACCAACAGACAAGCGAAACCAACACCAAGACATGCCAACGCGACAATCATGATAATAATTCCACCACAATGCCTATAATTCAATTGAAACTACTCAGAATCCTCTTCTTCAGATACCTCTTCTATAATTTCACAGGTGCGCGCATTATGTCCAGTCTCTCCACACTTGCCACAGCGCCGTGCATGCGTTTCTTCCCTTGGCTTGCGACCACTACTCGCCCTTATTTCCTGCTCTACTTGCTGCACAACGTCCCTCTCGTCCTGTAGATCCTGCGCTTCCTGTTGACTAAGTGATCCTCCTTGCCGTAGGTGTGTTTTTCTAGCTCTCCTACACTTACTTAGCACTTCATTTGCCTATCGTAAGTTTTGGTTCTCTGCTTTTAATAATGCTAGTTAATGCATTATTTGTAATACACCCTTTGTAAACTGGTCAACAGCTGCATAAATTGAGGTTGGAGAGCTATTTTGATGATGCGCAATTCGGTTTTTAATAAAGGTAGACTATGATATAGCTTCAGTTGGGTTGTTTGGTGTCTGAGAAACCCAAGGTTGAGCAGTACCTAGGCGGGAGCTTGGAGGTATTGGTGTCTTCAACTTAAGGTCAAGTGTAGAGATCACTCTCTCAGGGTCAAATAGAAGAAGCCCTGCTCCTCGGAAGCCACCTTGAATGTTGCTTTCTGTCATTGCAGTATTAAATGCAGTATAGAAGGCAGGAAAGAAGTCATCCTTTGTAATATGAGAAATATGAGACTGTATTATATCTTCAATTTGCTGACTGTAAGCCTTTTTTAATAGGCCGAAACAGCCAATATCAAGAGGCTGGAGTAGATGAGATAAGTGAGCAGGTATATAAAGCGTAATAATGTTATATTCTTTGCAATACTCCTTAAACTCATCTGAGTGGTGGCTCTTATGACCATTAAGGACTAAGAGACGATAACCACTAATACTCCGGGTCTTTATATACTTCTCAAAATGCTGAATCCAATCTATACCTCTCTCGTTTATAGTCCAGCCATTTTCAGTAACAGAAATTACCTAATCGCTTAGAAATCCACTGTTCTTATACCAAGATACAAGGTGGGTTTTGCCTGCAATAATGACAAATGGCGGCACTATCCTATTACGGCTGACCCCACCACTAGCGCTAGGACGAGGGATTGGACAAGAAGCTGCATTTGAGAGGATACAATCATTGGTCAAGCAGGGGGAAGGGGCATAGTCACGTGAACCCGATCCTACTGAGATCCAGGATCGTCTAAGGAGTGTCTAGGTATCATCTAAGGATTGTCCGAGTAACAGACGGGATCCACTAGGCACAACGCCACTATATAAGTAGATAGTATTTCTTAGTATAGGAGCTTCGTGCTCAACTCAATATAGTATTCTTTAGATACTGTAATGTGTTTTACAAAAAGACTTAGTATACGATCCCCTGCCTCCTCTGACAAGTAAACCAATGCAACAAAACCTCTGTGATAGTCTACAGTTTAGACCATCAGCGTTATATATCCAACCTTGAGAACTAATACCTTGGATTACTGTAACCTATTCCCGATTGCCAGGCTGTACCTTCTTTGCTTTTATATGCCTATCTGAGCTTGTTACAACTATAGCAGTTGAGATAACGCCTATTATAAACCCAGTCTCATCAAAGTTGTAGATATCTGTATTATAGATGCCATATTTCGCAACTATGCCCTATACAAGCTCAAACCAGCTATAAATAATCACTAGATCTTCATATTTAGCCCTCTAGTAGTTGTATTTACACTGGATATATGTCTAGAGCTCTATATACCGCTTAATAAAGTTTGAAGCCCAATGCGACCCGATATATAGTGCGTTATATATCTCAAGTAGTCGATTTGCCATATCTTCAACTATAGACATCTGAGGTGGAAATCCTTTAGTAGTAAGGTCGAGGATATATTAAACAATTACTGACTCCTCTAGGTCGGTCAATTTTCGTGAATTGGCTGAAATATCGCATCGTAGAGATATACTATAGTTATATACACTAAGCTTGTTGTAGCTCACAGTATAGATCTTTACTGCAGCTCAGGCACTTAGCTTTGGGTCATTTCGTATAGCCTGAAGGGCTAAAATGATACTCCTTTCATTGTCTTTAGAAGGCATCATTTATTGTGGAGAAATTAAGTGTTTTATAGAGTTATTACATTAGTGCATTTTAGTATTGGTTTCGCTTATCTGTTGGTTTCGCTATATATATATGTTACTTAATAGCAGATAAGTTAATAGCATAAAAATTTGAAACAATTACAAAGTGGTTTCAGAAATACTAGCGATTCATAGCTACTAAGAACATTAAGGGTGAGTATATCTAAAATATAGATGAAACAGGAATTTTGATTAGTATAGCTAGTGGTTAGAAAGTGATTGTTCCTTATATATGACAGCAGTTTATATACCGAGCCTTGAGAATGGGCTCTTAATTACTATAACTGAGAGAGTGTGTAGCAGAGGTGCTAATATTGCCCTGATGCTTATTATGTGGCATTTCTAAGCTATACACTAGTGTATATGATAGAATCTAGGGGGGAAATTGTTTCAATCTGAAATTAATTTGATAAGAACATTATATAAGTTAGTCTGGATTCGTTTTCAATATAGGTCTGGCGGGATCGGGGATGAGAGCTGTCTATTCGGGGTTTTTCCGCAACCCAAATAATGTACTTCACAAGTGAGCGCACCACCCAAGTGAGCGCGCCACTTCGCAACAACGCTCGAGAATAAACCTGAATTGCAACACCACCATAATAGATATTTAATAAACTACTTAGGAATAACTGTAACAGATGCCTCTACATCATTTTGGCAAGTCCTTATATTATGACCGGTCTTATTATACGCGCTACAGTGGCGTGCCTTTGTAGATATCCCTTCTCCCCAACTACTACTTTGTTGCATTTCCTGCTGTACTTGCTCTGTTACAGCTCTCTTATCTAATAACTCTTCAGCATCTTGTATTGTAAGTGTTCCTCTCTGCTGTACACATGTTCGTTTTGCCCTACGCCTCTTACTTAAGGCCTCATTTGCCTTTTGCAAAGTAGAAAGCTCGGCTTCTACCAAGACTAACCAATGCATTATTGCCTTTGTCCCTTTTGCAAATTGGTCAACAGTACTTAACATTGAGGTAGGAGAACTATTTTGATGATTTGAAATGCGAGTTTTAATAAGAGTTGACTGTGAGATTGCTTCTATAAGGTTATATAGTGTCTTTGAAATCCAACTTTATGCAGTAGTAGGGCATAAGTTTGATGGTAATAGAGTATATAATAATACATCTAACTTAGAGATTACTCTCTGAAGGTTGTATGGCACAAGTCCTATTGCTGCAAAACCTCCACGTATGTTCTTTTCTCCTATTGAAGCAAGGTAAGCTTTATAGAAAGCGCAAAGGAACTCAGCCTTAGTTATATGATTAACATATACACGCATAAACTCTTCAATTTGACAGCCGTACACTTGCTTTAACGGGCCAAAGCATCCAACATTAAGTGGCTGTAGTATATGAGATGAATATGGAGGCATGCAAAGTGTAACAATATTGTGATTTTCACAATAAGTTTCAAACTCATCAGAGTGGTGGCTCTCATGACCATCAAGCACCAATAACCGGTAGGCGCCTTTTGTACTAGCTTTTGTATGATAATCAAAATGCTTAATCTATTCAAGGCCTATTTCATTTGTTGTCTATCTGTTCTCTGTTGTTGCAATGCGCCACTCATTTGGGAGGTTGCACTCTATATACCAATGTGCAAGATGGTATTGGCCCGCAAGGATGATAAATGGTGGGATTGCTTTCTGCGTCCCTATGCCTTGTATAACTATTGCTTACTCACGGTTACCAGGTTGAGATAGCTTTGCTTTCCCTCGCTTTTCAGAGTTTGTAACAACTATAGCTGTTGAGATTATACCCATCATAAACCCCATTTCATCAAAATTGTAGATGTCATCTTCAAGGATGCCGTACTTTGCAATTGTACTCCTTACAAGGGTAAACCACTTGTTTATTATAGCTGGATCTTCACATTTAGCTCTTTAGTAGTCATATTTGCGAGAATAATATGTCTTGAGCTCTATATGGCGTTTAATGAAGTTGGTAGCCCAGTATTTGCCAACCGGTTGCATATTGCATACATGGAGTAGTCGATTGGCCATATCTTGCACTGTATACACCCTAGGTGGAAAAGATCGCGTATCTAGCTCAAGGACCCTCTTTACAATAGCCTCCTCTTCTAGGATTGTAAGCTTCTGTGATTTAGGTATTGTATTGTGTCATACAGTCTGTCTGTCGCATTGTTGAGTTAATGTCTTACGGTCTACATTATATATATATGCAATTGACCTAAGACTTGCTTTTGGGTTGCTTTTAAGGGCTTCGATGGCAAGAATGACCCTTGCTTCATATGAAGGTGAAGACATGTTCTGTTGTTGAGTAATTAGGCGTACACTGAAAGAAGGCCTCATCCCGTTGTGAAGTGGCGCGCTCACTTGGGTGGCGCGCTCGCTTGTGAAGTACATTACTTCTGTAATATTAGAACAAGTAAGCCATTGTTCAATAATAGAAAAAAAAAGGGATTACTAAGTAATCTATCAGATCTGTTTGGCTATATTCCGGCCCTGCCACCAAGTAGGCTCCTTGGCCAACTGGCTGGCCACTTGGCCAATAGGCCGGCCCTGCCACCAAGTTTTCACTTTGTGAGCAGACCGGCCCAACCACTAAGTATAGTAGAATAGTAAATAGATTGATTGCTCTATACTATATTTCCAGCAGTGTCTGCTCTTGCCCGCTTCCTCTGTGGCCTCTCAACTAAAGCTATTTCTATACGAGTAGCTAGACCCGATAAATTCCTACAGTTATAGTCATCATTATGACAGTGTATACTACACTCTATTGCTTCCTTGTAGCACCGGCACCGCTTTATACTACACTACCCTTTGCACTGACATGATATTCCTACCTATGTACTTATAGAAGCTTCTCTAGCTATAAGCCCTAGTCCTACTTGCTTTATAGAAGTAGGAATTAAAATATCAGACCATAGAGCCTACTCTATAACTCCAAGTGATTTTGTAGGTATAAGGTGTTATATAATACCTAAAGGCGTAAGAACCCGATATCTATGAGGGTAGGGCTCCTCTAGAATACATGCAAATAGCCTCTTATTATCAGTTAAGGTTCTATCCTCCTACGGAACCTTTATAGAGACTATAGCCCCAACTTCAAAGTGTTGGATATCATGCTTCTTAGTGTACTTGTGTACTATAGAAACCCTTTCTCTTTGAGTTGCTACTATAGCTTTCTCAATTACAGGGTCTAGTGTAGCCCGAAGCTCAGTTCTAGGCTGAGCTGGCACTTGGGCCCAGGTCCCACACTAGGGCTCAGGCTCAGGCTCAGACTCAAGCTCAGAGCCAGAGCTGGGCTCGGAATTGAGCTCGGGCGCCCGGTAGCTCTGGGCCTGAGCCTGAGCTCTGGCTCGAGCAGGCGCCCGAGCTCTAACTCGAAGCTCAATTCCGGGCTTGGAATTGAGCTTAGGCGCCTAGAGCTAGGGGTCGATTAGAGCTTCAGGCTCAAGCTCGCTCTCGAAAATCGGTGCTATAGTAGGGTCCTCCTGCTCAACTCCAATTGAGAGATCCTTCCGGGCCTGGCTATTAAGCCAGTCAATATAAGAGCTCCTGTCTCGGAACAGTAGCTCAGCTGGTGCATACCCAATAGTAGAGTGGATTTGGGTGTTCATTGCAAGTGTAACTTCGAGTAGCCCATCTTTCCACTCTATAGACCCATGGTCTATTTTCCATGCCTGTAGCTTGTTCTCTACCACTCCATTTGCCTGCTCAACTAGACCTTGGGTTTGAGGTGACTATGGTGCTCTATTTACTACTTGAATTCCATACTTGTATAGTAGAATAAGTAGTGCACCCTTAAATTCCTTGCTGTTGTCTGCTTGTATAATCTTAGGAGGTTGCAATAAAGAGAGCAAAGCAGTCTGCAATCAGCTCTACATGCTTGCTCTTTAGTGGGTATAGCTGTGTATACTTTGAAAAGTGATCTTTTATATGCAAAATCCACTTATACTGTCCTGATGGCTCATGATGCATATCAATTAGGTCAATCTGAACCCTTTCCTATGCTCTTCCACTTATAATAGGGACTAGAGGTGCTTTTGTAGTAGCAGGTCAATTTAACGTGTAATTCTTACACCGTTTGAGTATAAATTCAATATCCTTATGCTTTATTCTGTAGTATTGTTGCTTGATAGTAGGCCATACTTTATTACAGCCTGCATATAGTAGCTTGAGATGCTCTTGTGCAATAATATCGAACACCTCTGCTTTTAGAACTATATATCAAGGGTTTTGATACTTTATATCCTTCCGCTTATATAGCTCATTATTAATAAGCTCAAAGTTGAATTGCGCACGGTGTTTAAGGTTCATAGACTCTTGATCTGTTGGTTTGAAGGCTGTTGGATTGTATAGTATTAATTGTATATCACCCCATTTCTTATGTGAGAGTTGCTCGCGATTAGAGTAAGTAGGGCTGCTTATATAGGCTTCAAAAGCAGTGTGTATGTCGTTTGGAAACGGGTTAATTGAAGCAATAGTAGCCATGACTATAGTTGTAGAATATAGGAAGATTTGAATTTTCTACGATACTATCTACACCGCCACTTGGTGGTTGGGCCGGCCCGCTCGCAAAGTGAAAACTTGGTGGCAGGGCCGGCCCGTTGGCCAAGGAGCCTACTTGGTGCCAGGGCCGAAACAGCTACGAATGTCCAGGATTATGTCATCAAGCCGTCGGCCGTTATGTGTACTCCGGATCAAACAATCCAAACTGAGCAAGGTTTCGAGATAGCAATGACAAGTCTAAAGCGTCCCAAATATGCCATAATTTTTGCGTCAGGGCTTGCTGCATTGGCGATAGTGGTCCAAGGTAAGTTATACCAGCAAAAGGGCCCATGACTACATACAAGTAGGTCATGGCGCAAATGACATAATGTCTAATTGACACGTAGTCGGTCGATCGGCCTTTGGATTCAAATCCGACTAACGAAGGAGAGTATTATGCGAATATGAGTATTTCTGGCTCTGTGGCTTTGAGGAGTCTGCCAAACCCTCACTTAATATCTACGTAATGGGATTGAAAGTCACCTGTTTCTGCAGCGTCTATATCCTCAAAATAATTATTTGGTATAATTAAAAAAAGGTTATCAATACCATTCTGCTACTATGAAGTAGTTCCTCACATCTATAGTTCAGCAATAACGGGAGAACCGCAGAGCTATGGACAATATCCCAGATACCCAATGGGCACAGGTGGCCCACAAAGACCGGAAACGTACGCCCCCTACATCTCTTTCTTTTTGCCCTATCTTTCGTTGTACCTCTTACATTACATGTTCAAAGTAAAGCACGAGCTAAACCTTTCTAGAGGTCGAATTTAAGAAGATTCCTGTCCCTATCCCTGGTCCAGACGAAGTCCTAGTCAACATAAAATTTTCGGGAGTCTGCCATACGTGAGTCTTTGATACTCTTTACACCACTGAATAGAATGGACTAGACTAACATCACAGTGACCTCCATGCCCTAGATGGAGACTGGCCTCTCAAAAGCAAAACGCCCCTTATCGGGGGCCACGAGGGCGCTGGTGTTGTAGTTGAGTGCGGCGAACTCGTCAGCGAGGTTAAAATAGGCGATCATGTAGGCGTTAAATGGTTGAACGGTTCCTGCCTCTCTTGCTCTTTTTGCCAGGCTGCAGACGAGCCACTCTGCCCTAGGGCCATTCTGTCGGGATACACGGTTGACGGCACGTTCCAACAATACTGCGTCGCCAAAGCGGCTCATATCGCTCACATCCCACCAGGCATCGACCTGGCATCCGTGGCTCCGATTCTATGTGCTGGAATCACAGTTTACAAGGGACTGAAAGAATCGAATGCCTGTCCAGGGCAGACTGTTGCCATTGTCGGAGCAGGTGGTGGGCTCGGGACACTTGCTATCCAATACGCAAAGGCGATGGGCCTTGAAGTCCTGGCTGTCGACGGCGGCTCCGAAAAGGGAGCGTTGTGTAAAAAGCTTGGTGCGGGAACATATATCGACTACCAGGCCTCCAAAGATCTCGTAGCGGATATTAAAGCGGCGACGGATGAAGGCATTGGCCCTCACGCTGTACTGCTAATTGCACCTTTTGAGAAGCCGTTCCAGCAAGCCACCGGTTATATACGGCCACGGGGGACAATTGTCGCAATTGGGATGCCTGCAAATGCGCACCTCCAGGCACCAGTGTTTGATATAGTGGTTAAGATGATTACGATCAAAGGAAGCTATGTTGGGAATAGGCGTGACACGGCGGAAGCGCTGCAATTCTTTGCTCGGGGGGTGGTTAGCGCGCCGTTTGAGGTGATGGGACTCAGTCAGTTACAGGAGATTTTCGAGAGGCTTCGCGCAGGGAAGGTTACGGGGAGGATAGTAGTTGATACGAGCAAATAGGAAACTAGGGGCGACTGTGATGGTTTGAGAGCCGAGGTGCGCGCGAGGCGATGTGAGCTAGAGTTAGTGAAGTGATTCCGACCCTTTCGTACCCAGGTATTGTTCCAGGTGCGCAGGTCGCGGCATCTCTGTTATTAATTTTGTGAGTTCGACAAGCGTCCGTTGCTTGAGAAATTCGTGGTTTAGGTCACTCTCCAAGCTTGGCATTGCCGATTGATCCGTATACGAGTGCATTCATGGCAGAATACTTTGCTTGACGAATGTAATAAGAATATTATGATATCAGACGTTTTCCGATAGACACCAATTAAAACATAGTGTCGGCCATCCCTCCGACAATTCGTTCTGATGTTACCGGGATTTGACCAAGTCAATTTTACGTCATAGTTCGAGTCAGCATGTAAGGGTCGTACGCCTATGGGTCTCACAGGAGTCCAGGGAACCAGGTCATAAGGCAGGAAAGGAGGATCGTATTATGTGGGCTCAATAGGTATACGTAAATACAGCGACTATTGACTGAAGGCCTCCTTCGGGGGTCTTCAGTCCCTTTCATCCAGGAGCCCCTTAGTTGCCGTGCGGCTCCACAATAGGGCCCCCCCTTGGGGCACGTGACGATGCCTCACGTGCAGGCCTTACACAGCACTAGAGAAAGGCATACATTATCTCAGCTTCAAGGACGAGTTATATCTATAGTTCTGATGTCAGTGCAGTCTAGGATCATATGAAGCTCTAATTAGCCATATATGGGACGTCGCCAACTCGAAAATGTCATCTCAACGAAATCTCAGATTACGGGGACCCTGAATGCGGCCACATAGTCAGGCAGCGAATAAAATGTGAGCTTGGTTTATTAACGGAGATTTGGAAGGGTGTTAAGAGACTCCTAATCTTCGTGTCTATGCTTTCTTTCATACATTCTCTCCTGCAAATACCGTCGCCTATAACGTAGTGTATGATTTCAGTTATCCTAGATACTAAAATCTATCCCTGGGTCACCTGGCGCACCCTCCCATCCTTGGCAAGGTAGATATTCAACCTATTTCTCCCCGGTTGGCCTTCGTCATGGAGCAGCTAGTCATGCTTACCTGTTCTCATTGAAGTCTGGAGACGTGGGCTGGCCCTCGGGAATGATACGTGAGTTCTCAGGCAGTTCAGACATTGCGAAAGTCTTGTGAACGGTCAGTAATGTATTCGACTCTGACATGAGAGGTATCGCATACTCACAGTTGTCGTGGTTTCGTCTCCAATCGTCTTTCCCAGAAGCCTGTTAGTCCATTCCTGGGTTTGAGGCACTACATCCCCTGTGATCTCTGGGGCGACAAGAGGCATTCTAGCTGGTAGATTCGTGGAAGAGCGTAGTATAAGTGAGGATTTCGATATTCGAAGAAGCTTTTATGGAAATAGATCCTATAACACTGTCTGTGACGGAAACTGGGGAGGATAAGGAATATTCAGGTATTTGAAGGCGAGGGTCCCTTGAGAGGTGTTGAACATGCACAAGGTGATAATGATAGTGACGACGTAGGCTCACCAAGGTTAGCTTCGTCTCATGAAGTGCCACAGAGCCTAGAGTCAAAGTTTAGTTTATATCTAGTTTACCATGGAATACCAGATCAAATGATTATTCTGTTCTTATAGATTAACGTCCCACACCCACGACCGGGCCACCCCCCCGACCGGGCCACCCTAAAATTCCACACCCAAGAAAGCATCC
>LNAS01000201.1:0-110807 GCA_001630605.1 Pseudogymnoascus pannorum | reverse complement strand
TTTTATGCAATTCGCTAAACCAACTGCAAAAACTGCAGTTTGAACTGTTAAACTGACTCACTACTGCCTACACTGGGGACCAGTGGCCCCGAATCGCTGGTCTGAAGTATTTCTAGCCCAGACCAGTGTGGTCCCCTGGTGGTCTACCAAGAAACCAGTCACATGAGAATAATATATATGTATCATAGATTGAAGCTGTAATATAGATCGTGGTGTTTGATCCCCTAGGTTTGGCGCCGTCTAATTGGGCAACGCGCGTGGACGCGCCTGCCGCCGCTTTCGACTTTTATAAAAAGGCAAGTAAACAATATGCCCAAATCGAGACATTGGAGTGGCTATCTGCCCTAACTTTCAATTAGGTTCTGTCATGATCAGCATTTTGTGGACTGGCGCTCTGTGATTCAGGACTGATCTTGAGGGGCCATGATATTATTTATCTAGTATACATACGATGAAGACAAGGTGAAGACGAGAGTTATGATATCACAATACTGAGCACAGTTTGGAATGCTATATGGTAAAGAGAATAACTATCTCTAGGATAGTAAGAACAGGGCGGAGATCCTAAAGGTATAGCGCTTTCTATTTATTGTTACTTAATCTAAAATTGCTAATAACAGTAGTTCATAGACACATTTGGACTAGGTAGAATAGTGAAGTCAAAGCTTGTCTTAGGGATAGATAACCTCCTGCTTTTACTCAACTACCACTAGGCCTGTGGAAAATCTATATATCCTATAGAGTAGTATTGGGTTTAGTTTGCATTAATATTACTCCTTCTCTTTATCATGGGATACTAAACTACGGGGCTAGTTGATGCAAAAAGGAAATGAAGGGATAATCCTAGCTTGGACGATAATAATCTCGAAGGTGACATTAATATAAGTGGAGTAGAAGGGGATAATAGACTCTTTGATTTGCTTTACTATGAGGATATCTGCCTACTAGTCGTACACAGTCCTGACTATAGCGAGCGGGATGCCATAAAGGTCAAACTGTCTCGTCACAATGAGTACATAAGCGCCTAAAGCTGTAAGTTGACCAACCGCTTTGAACAAATCCTCCATCATCAAACTAACAGAAGCGTCAAGTAACACACATTCAGTCCAGTTAACCAATTTTCTAATGGCCAATGGTCATTTTTTTGAGTCCAAGTCTCAGTCTCAATCCCACCCTCATTTCGCCTCTCCACCTGCTGCTGTTTGAAGTACCCTTTTCTCGAAGCTGAAATACATCTAAGCACGGTAGGTGTTCCACATGCTAAGCATACGAGTATTCTGGCCAGGAGTGAAGTTGTCATAACAAGAACTGCATCTTATTAGCATCCATCCATCCCTCACACACCCCCACAAAACATTAAATAAATAAAACTTACTCATAAGAATAATCCATATAGTTGTGGATAGGATCCAAACCAGCGGCATTTGGGCACGAGTCACGACCAGTTGGGCACCCACTTGAAGCCGACAATTGCTGTGGGGTATCGGCGATACTGTCCCCTGAGCCCGAGCACGAGCTGCCTTGAAAGGTGTGGAAGAGACCCATCCAGTGACCGACTTCGTGCGTTACGGTCTTGCCGAGGTTGTAGTTCGTTGCGGAGCCGCCAGGCGCGGTGCTGTAGAGAATAGAGCAGCCGTCGATCTTTTTTCTCTTGTCAGTTTCTTTTCTACTCCGAGACCAACCTCAAACTCCAATCCCAACTCCAACTCCAACTCAAGCTCCAATCTTCAATGCTCAAGGAGATTTAGTTGTGGGTTGACGGGGTGCTTACATAGAAATTATTAGATCCAGCAGCAGCGGTGGTTGGGAAATAGCAATATCCCAAGTTACCACCGATAGCATACATGAAGTAGATGTTCAGATCCTTGTAAGTACCCTTGCGGAGCGCCTTCTTCATCGCCAACTCGGCGCCGTCAGATGCCCAGGAGGTGTTGATGGTCCAGTCAGCACCAGCCTTGGTGAACTGGAAACCGGAAGCAGCTTTGGAAATTGGTCAGCATATGTCTATTTGCTCATTCAAAACCAAACCAAGACCAGAAAGCTGGGAGGTGGCAGAAGGCACAGGCGAAGGGGTTAGGGGGGTAGGTTACAAACTTACCATAATTATCATTCATAACTGTCAACTGTTTGTCAATCTGCGCCGCGGTCACATACCCATCACTCGCAGCGTTCGATTTAGCCACGACATGAAAATACACATTGACGTTGATAGTCGCGGCTGCGGAAACACCTCCATCGGCAACCAGAGACCCGAGAGCGGATTTCGACGTCGCTTCCTGGGCGGCCATCTCTTTGGCTGCGGCGAGGAACTCGGCGGTAGGCTCGACGCCGCAGCCGAACTTTGTGTTGCGGGGGCCATTAGTGGGGTGCGCGAGGACGGTGGACATAGGGGAGAGGATGGTGCTAGCGAGAGCCAGGGCGAGGAGGGTGAAGCGTGCCATTGTGGGCGGTGATCAGGGGGGGTGGAGAGGGTGGGTTTGGGGATCTGTTTGATGTGTTAGTAATAGTCCGATTGGCGAAGATTGGTTTGCATTGGATGAACTCCAAGACTATAACAGGAAAGTGATGGGTCCATCCAAAGTGCCAAACTGAGAGAAGTGAACACTTACTGGCAAGTAGAAGTGAAGGACTGGGACTGGGACTGGTTGGACGAATGCAAGATCTGATACTCCCTGCCTTTTTTGCCAACAAGGTGGTTTCTAGGTCTTTATATATACGTTGATCTCGTCTCCCTTCCGTACTCTACTCTCTCACCTTCATGCACGCCAATCTAACTCTACCTCTCTATCTCTATCTCGCAGCTCCACCATCCCATCCCATACCATGATCCCTTCGAATGAGCAGCGAAGACAAACCAAGCCAGCCAGTCCAAAATAAGAAGCTCCCAATACTCCGCCCACGCACGCTCGACAAGTGCAAAAGGGCCAAGAGCCCCAACGAAGCAGGTATATATTTCTCGCGCCGTCCTCCTAGCTGTCACGGCCCGCCATTGAATTCCATACGCCGTAAGTCTATATTACATTGTTCTCTTGGCGCGGCGAATAGAGCCTATTGCAGTACCACGGAATGGATCGGTAAGGAGTCTGGAAGGGCGATGTGGGGTTTGGTTTGTTGGTTATGGGAGGTAGTGGTGGCAATGGAGGGGTGGGTGGAAGGGGAGGATGGTGTAGGGTGGCATGCACAGCATACTGGTATCTAAGCTTTTAGACGGCCAGGGAGTGCAGATTAATAGTATCGGCGTCTTGGCTGCTGCACTATGGACACTAGGTGCCCTGCTTTTGACTACAGTAGCTTCGGAGGCGGGGGCGGGAAGAGGTAGGTGTGAAGCGACAGTGGGATCGTGGAGGGGCGTAGAGGTTGTCTTGCAGATCCAGCGGGGTTTGGAGCAGGATGTCGTAGCGTATAGAATTGATCGCGTTGGTTTTGTATCTACCGAGGAGAGAGGAGATCTCGGCATTTCTTATCTGTCATTGTCAAGATTGAGCTTTCTCTCCACAAAGAGACGCCGCCTCCTGCTCCTGGCTTTACTTATGTTTGTCACGGGATAGCCCCTTACTGTCATCTTATGTCCACAGAGACCTTCTGTATCAGATCTCTCATCACCAAAGCGAATGCAAAAAAGAGGTGAGGTGATGTTTCCCCTCTCCTTTAGAACCTCCCGCATCGGCATCAAAACCGTGCTCCTAAACGGCCGAGTGCCGGTGTGTTGGAGCTTCTTTTAGTTAAGGACTATTGTTGACACGGGTAGTTAGCCAGTGAGGGAGTGACATCTCCTTCCTTTTTCTGTTCACCTGACTTGCTGTCAAGGTCGTAGCCAGTGGCGGCAGACCCCGCGATCTGCAATCCCTCATTCATGCCCCTGACATATGTAGTCCGATAACTAAGAATCCTGTAGTCAAATCGAATCAGGTGAAGCCGGCATAGCCCCGCTATACAGTACCAAGCAATGCCAAGAACAAGGGAGTGTCACACCTTCCCGAAGAGAGAGGGAGATAAGAAAAGGTTTCTTGGCGGGTGTTATGACCGTCGAATTGGTTAATGGAGGAGAGTGTGGTAGATTACGTCTGTTTTGTGGTTTGCCTATAGTGGAGGAGTAAGGTGGTGATGTATGTAAGTGGTGAGGTGGAGATAGAGATGGGATGAGGGGTTGGGGTCGGGTCAGGGGGAGCCCAGTTGAGTGGCACGTGTGATGTGTTGTCTCGTCTCCCCTGATCGTCAGTTCCGAGGTTGCATGGAGTAATTAGAGGGTGTCCTAGGGACTCATGGACACCTCTCAAAAGGCCTGGCCTCATAACCGTACCGGAGAAGGACGATCATGCGAGCAAGGCCGACTTCTAGAAAATTACTAATTCAATGTACTGATTCATTGATCGTTTTTGTGGGACAAGATCCCAAACACCACGTTATTTGCTCTTTTTGCTTTGTGCTTTGTGCTTTCTACAGGCAATTAAATGGTGGTGCCGGAGAGAGTGGAGTGTCCATTCTTTATGACCTCCCTATTTCATCCAAATACAGCTCGTTTCCCCCGTCTCCACGGGCCTTTGAAGCTGTGGTAATATCCAGCTGGGCGTTTGGTCTTTACCTTTGGTTGACGACGCTTGATATACGATTATGAAGGCGTTGAAGTAGTTATTGATCGGGCTATGATGACGATGAGCTTGTGCTACTTCAAGAGCGTGCGATCTTAGCCACACCGTCGTTGTGGGGAGTGACAGGTACGGAGGAGTAAAGTGTTGTGTTTGAAAGACGTAACGACCTATATGCGGGAGATAGGGAGGAACACGTATATTTAGACGATGGGAGGGATATTGAAGTGCTAGAAAGTTGGCGGCTATAGTGCAAGAGGAATCAGGGATAACCCCCTGTTGTTGATGGCCACCATCCATCTAGAGACATAAGGTAGAAGTAGAAGTAATCAAACGACAGGTTTTGGTTTTGGAGGTTCAGGGATGGTGCCTTCGCTCCGATAATTATCCGGTTGTCCATCGCCAATCTAAAGCACGTGATGAAATCTTGGTGTTTGGGGCTGGGTAAAAGCAGTAACCAACACCAGCCAACAACACCAGCTCTTATACCACAATCTTGCATAAAGTTAGTGAGCATATAAGTAGGCATATAAGCATATATATAAGTAGACACGTGAGCAGACACGTGAGTATGCATGTAAGTAGCAAGGGAACGTACAGTACCTCTGGGAGCGACCCATCCCAAAGAGGCTCCACTAGGCGCTACGGGACCGGCACTCGGCCGCTCCCTTAGTCCCGCTCAGTGCCTCGGTGAGTTCAGAAGGTTGTGATTATTTAGCTATGTATTTATTTTGGAGATATGAAGATGTAATACCGTTAGACTTCACTCATTTTTTAAAGATCACCTTAGAGTCGGAATAAACCAACGAGTAGATAATACGCTGTGACCTGTGTGGATACATCTACTTGGAGTCCCCGTTCTGGCCCCGTTGTAAGCCCTGATCGAGTCCCCGTTAGAAGCCCTCCCTACATATTTAGAATTGGAATTCGGGAAAGGCGACGTGCAACCGGGGAAGGCCCATGGCGGATCGAGGATTCTAAAAACGAGGCCGGAGCGACTGTCGCATAGCTGGGCCGCGACGAAGTAACCTGGCTTCTGGATGCGTGTATAATAGTACCCGGTTATGAGAATTATGAATTATGAATCTGCAAAATAAATAAATCCGTCCTTGATCTGATACACGTTGCCGGTGGAATGCGCAGAGACTTCATTGTTATAACGCGTTGAGGTCTACAGGTGGCTGGGATGGAAGATTTTTGGTAGGGCTTAGCGCGCCAAGCTCGGGTACAACAGCGCAACGAACATCTCCAGGAACACGGTGGGGAGTCACATAAATCAAAGTCTTAACAATTCCAAGCCAATTGTAATAATTTCCACGGATCTTTTACTGGATTTCCATTGTACAGCGAGAGCTGAATACCTCAACCCTTGCATTGTGGTGGGGTTTTGATGTTTCGTCCAGCGCGACATGAGACCTGGGTGGTTGGTGATCGCGTCGCCAGCCACCTCGGTAGCGGCCGCCCCAGCCCTTCCCAGCCTTCCACCCCGCGTCATAATTCGACGTATATACCTCTGACCTGCAGTAGCTGCGGGAAGATGCGCATCTTGCATCAAGTAATAGCAGCTCGCAGCTACTCACCGACTAATTGGAGCAATCATGAATTCTAAAAGAGTTGACGTTTGCTCTGTGCAATGTAAGTCCACAGAAGGTTGCAGCTCATGGTAAGGACCAAGGCTGACAATGACTGTCATAGATAAGGAGCTTTCAGTCGAAAGAGCAGACGAAAAATATTCCAAGGACAGATATAGCGCGGAGGACTTACATACGGACGACGAAGATGCTTTTGATTTATCAAGTAGCCTCAGCGTCGAATCAGTCCTTCTACCTGACAACCCAATCGTTCCACGGACACAGGATCAGATCAATCAACGCTCCTATTCCGAGGCTCTCGAAGCACTCACAGCGAAATTCCCACGGACGACACGGCCTATACCACCAGCGGGTCGTTATGTGACCATGCCTCCAGCTGCACGGATGAGTTCAAATATCGGGACAAGAGTGATGAGGCCATCCATGGATTCGACTCAAACGAGATATATATACTCAGGACCACCAACGCCGACGAATGACGACATGCCTTACCTCCGATATGCAATTGATCAGATTACTAGAGAAGATGATACCAGGAGCTCAACCCTGAGAGGAACAAGCGGGGAGAGCTATTCTTCGTATCCAAGGTTCCCCGAGCGAAGTCTAAAGCAAGACTACGTCAGACCTAGATACGATAACGGACCCGATTATGATAGTGGTCCTGGACCTGATATTGGGTCCAAGGAGGATATTAAATCCACAATCCCACAGCCAACAGCCAGGTACAACCCGAAAGACTCATTGGCCAGTCTTGCCCTGCCTACATCTGGCTCTGAGCTGTACCTCGCGGCGGAACCACCAGTACACACAGCGCGATACCCGGCGCTCACATTTGTACCGAAAACGCTACGTCCCTTGAGCCTTGCGGTTTTGGTGTTGCTATGCATCTCCACAATCGTAGGCCTAGGACTCTTCATCGAATTCGCCGACGGCCTATGGGTCCACGCTGGTTCCTTCGACGCAAAGTACTTCACAATCCGATTCCTCCCTCAGATTATCGCTGCCGCGCTTTTCCTCTGGCTTGAAGGTGTCATGGCGGCCGTCGGGCGCATAGTCCCCTATGTTCAGATGACATCCGAAAACCACCAAGCTCGCCAAAAGTCACTGTTTCTGCCTTTCCAGCCCACAACCCTCCTTTTGCCTAGATTTGGCTACTTCAACTCTGGCCAGCTCTATCTCGGAGTTTGCAGCGTGCTCATCTGGCCGGCTGTTCTTACTATCCCCCTTGCCAGCTGCCTCTTCACTGTTTCAAACATCAACGGAGTTTGGAAATACACCACCGTGACAAGCATCGCCGGTGTTCTCATTACAATCTACGTCTTGATCGCTCTAGGCCTCGTTGGGATCATCCTCAATTTTGTCCGCCGCGAGACCGGCCTTCTTTGGGATCCTCGATCTCTTGCCGACGTCATTGCCCTTCTTTCCCGGAGCAACTGCATGGACGACTACGAGGGAACTGAAGATGCATCTGACTTAGCCGAGCTGCGTGAGAAGCTGGGTCACCGCTCTGATCGTCTGGGTTACTGGCGCACTACAAATCCGACTCAGGATATTTTCTACTGTATCGGTGAGGAAGGCGCTCCGCTCCGCCGCCATGGCATGAACCACAGTCGAACCGAGCCATTGATACAGGAGAAAACCCGTTACAGCGGCGACACCGAGGCGCAGATGCTGACTACCCGTTCATCCTACATTCCGTGGTACCTGAGACGCTCATTTTTACTGCTCTGGCCCATTGCCTTCGGTGTTCTACTTGTTGCTCTCTTTATCGTCAGCTTCCTCCCATCGATAGCTCTCAGCTCCGGTTTCCGCCCACAACTTTCCGCCACCCCCAACAAGGCACACTTCATCCCATCATCGTTCTTCTACTCTTTTGTCCCGTCCGCCATTGGCCTAGCTCTTTACGGTACCCTCAGACCTATGACATACTCCGTCGCCCGCCTGACACCCTGGACCGAACTTGCGCGCACCTACGGTACTCGAGCTTTACCCTCCCTCCTAGCTGACTATAGCGCGAGCTCCAGTGTTCCATTTGCAGCTCTATCTCTAGCAATTGAGAATGGACACTGGCTTGTTGCACTTATGGCTGTTGCACACCCGCTTATGATCCTGCTACCGATACTTGGTGGTGGAATGTTTGCCGCATATACAACGTTCCCGTCGCAAACTTTACTGGTGCTCACGGATATGGCAGCGTTTTATGTCATCCTTGTGCTGCTTATTGTGTATTTTATCGCACTACTTGCTGTGGCGCTAGCGCTCGTGCCTTGGGAGGCGCAGGAGAAAATGAAACTTCCGAGCAGCATGAGCTGTTTGGCGGAGGTGGTGAGCGTCGTTGGACAGAGTGGGTTGAGAGGTGATGCGGCATTTCGTGCCGTCCGGGGACGTACTGATCTACGAACAAGACTGGTGGGAGCAAGAGAGAGAGGCAGAGGGGAGGTGAAGTACTTCTGTGGGGAGTGGAAGGAAGGCGGGAGAGTTGGGTGGGGAGTAGAGAGAATGGGAAGGAGTGAGAGATCTTGAGTTGGAGCTCAAGGGAACCCGCCCTTCATGTGCTACGATATGGAATGACGAGAATCTGCGGGATGTTTGATACGATATGGGGTGGCGATAAATCACAATATTTTGGTAGTTGCGACTCAGCACGGATTTACGGATCGGAAATCCGAAGCACCACATGGCGTTACGATCGACGGAGTTACCGATTTTACGGAGGCACGATTTTACGGAGTTAACGATTTACGATATTAATGAGATACGGAGTTACGGCTTTATGATTTATGATTTTACGACTTACGGCATTACGGTTAGAAGGGGTTGGAGTTACGAGATAGGGCGTTATGATAAAAGGAGGCATGGAGTTATGAGGTATGGGGACTTGGAAATGTACCTTGCGAGGTAGTGAGTACTGGAGGCGGTTTATATGTTCCCATGAGCTGAGACGAGTATTGTAGTGAGGAGCATATTCTATATAGGTAGAGGCCATATAGATAATGTACTTGAATTGAAGAGGTTGATACAACGAGAGCCTTTCTCATGGCTATTGTAAAAAAAACGAAGCTAGGACGTAGATTGATTATAACATAAATGTCACAAAATGACTCCCCCGTCCCACATCCGATATTCAACCCGCCAACCCTTATTCTGAAGGCACACCATTGATTATGTCGTTGCTGTTGGCGTCCACGACAGACTCACACCAAAGCCTAGGTGAGTTGACGAGGTGAAATATACCCATCTTGTGCTGCAGGGACTCTACCTCACACCTAATCCTCCCCAGCATACTACTTTCTTTTATAACACTGCCTCTATCGCTTGCCATCTCTGTTGACCGTCCGCTGTGACCAAGACGTGGCCTTTGGGTAGGTGCTACGCGCCTCTCGAATCTTCTTTCAACCTCCGCTTCAATCATCCTCTTGAGCACCTCTAAACGGGCAATATCAGAATATAGACGCACTTGTACACTTATATCCAGTCTTTGCCGTAACGTTGATGTTTGGCTATACATTTGGTGGAATGTCTGTGGCAGTAGGATAGTACATCGGGAGTGAGGTTGGAGGAACTTCTAGGCCCTGGGCGGTGTAGTGAGAAAACTTGCCATTCATTGGGGAGTAAACTTGGTGCTGGATTGGGAGAATGTGTACTCTGCTCGCTTCAAGGATGCGGACAGGCTCATCAACAATCGAGGTTGAGGGAATGTCTGAGCTCTTGTCGGACGAGTAAGCGAACTCCTCTAATGGCGGGAATGTGATCTGGGGAGAACCTGCAGTTTCGATAAGAAAATGGATGCCTTCATTATATTCTGCGGGTTGGATTAGGCGATCGTGAGTTTCCCCACCGGCATGGTCGGTGACTTCGTAAGAGCTGCCATGGTTGTTTCCGTATGAAGACTCATATGAGCATCCAAGATCTTCTTCGTACGGCGATGATGGTGAGCTTTCGGGTAGAGACTGGGATACTCCTCTAAATAAGGCTTATCATCGTGATGGGCCACTTCTAGAGTCGGAATTATCCATGTTCCTAATATGGGCTGGGTTGAAAGTATCACTATGTATGAAAATAAGGCCGATATTGATGAAGGAGCGACGAGTTACGATGAGAAGCGGAAGGAGCAACGGCTAAAATTGGGAACGGATGAAGCAAGAGGATGATTTGTGGAGGGAACAGAAACACACGGATGATATATGGAAGGGACGAACAGCCTATACATGGCTCAGTGAAGTAGGAGATGGTTCCACCCACTACTAAAGTATTAGTGTTCTTTTCAGATTCTAGATAGCTTCGAACTAACAAGACATACAGCTAGGCTGATAGGTACGATCGATGATAGGAGGTAAAGCTTTTTATTTGACAGGGAAATAGCCTGAAATTTCATTATGGGGTGTTCCTAGATGTGGTGGATAGTCCGGCGCATGGTAACGACAGGGAAGGAGTTCACTAATACGCTTTCATTTACTGTAGTTAGCTTGAACATAGCACACACATTACACCCTGCTGAAGTAAAATGAAAGGGACGAGATCTATATAGCTGGCTTGGGCCCTGGAGAGACATATTTATCCAATGGTTACTATTAACAGGGTTTCTACTGTTTTCTCATCGCCATCAGCTAGCCGTCACCGTCACTACCAATGACGATAGTAAGGATAAAGGGAATCTTAGGGTCTCAGGGGGCTACAGGTATCACGACAACATGGTATATAGATCTTTTGCTCAACATTGAAACGCTGCTTGTCCATTTTGCTACCATAACAAATAAAAAATCAAGGAACTTGGAAGTCGTGACCTCATTAGAATAACGGCGCCGCATTACCTAATGGGCATACCACGCAGGCCGTCATGTCATGACAGATGCGTGGTATTAAACAGTCGGTTGCCCGTATCAGTGTCACCGCTACCTGTAAACTGATTTTTAGACAGGCGAAGCGCGACAAGACTAATATTCTGAAATCGGGATAGACTTTTCGCAGTTTCTCCGGAGACGAACCTGTCTTGAACGACATTGGCGACAACAACGATGCGGATAGTGGCATGTAGCCTTCGGACGTGTTCTATAAACTCCAGTATCGACTTGCCGGTGTTTATGACTGAGTCGACAAGGATAATGTTATCTTGGTGTTCAACATGGTGTAGCTTGAGGTCGTCCGGCTTGTTCCCATGGACGAGCATTGCGAGAGGGAAAACTTCGTTGATACCTTCTGCCATAGGTCCTCCGCCGCGCATCAATGGAACAATTGTTGTCCTTTTTTCGCCTCCCAGGCGATGACCCTCCGTATTCCCACCCTGGACGTGTGGGATCCTGTAGCTCTCGAGACCAAGGACCTTAGAAATGAACTCCACCGCTAAATACCACCCAATGCGTCGATGAGCTTCCTTGAGGGCTGGCCCAGCAATAGTTGCATCGCGCGTCTGAGTCGTGAGCAGGGAGGCTGCGCTGTTATTGGTTGCATGCAGGAGCCGAAAATCAGAATCGCATAGAATGGCTTCTATATCGGCCGGTGAGAATTGTAGGAGTGGGAGCTTGATGGAATCTAACCGCGGGGTTGCTGTGCTCGGCAAGACGACTTGGCTAGCAATCAAACCTTGGACTCTTATAGCCTCACTCAAGGCGGCTTCCATAGATTTGCTCCTACATTCCTCATCACCAACCATGACTATCGCCCGGTCTGCCTTGAGTAACATTGTCAAATCCAACGAGCTGTCTCCAAATGCACAAACTTCTATCCGGTATACGCCTTGAATGTGGGCAACCAAGTCTGCTTTAATCTCAGCAGTTACGACGAATCCATCTACAATGCGACCCCCACCAATGACTTTCACGGACTCGGACAGACCCTCCCTCTCAAGAACTTTCTCCCAGACACGGCGTAACCCACAAGTAACAACAACAGCTCCAATATGATGAAGTTCTGCCGCTTGGTGTAAGAGAGATACAAACTCCGGATACAGAGTCACTTCTGAGGCTACGTCCTCGCATGCGACGTCAAAAACTCTGTCATCAGCGACTTCTTCGTATAGCAAGGTGGCCTGCCGAAAGGAATGGTATGAATAACCGCCAGGGCCGCCAAACAACTCTTTCAGCAGGTTTTTTGGCCCCATCAATGCCCCATGATAAGATACTTTCCCCCAAAACATCTTACTAGCATCCTGTGCAGACAGCGTCTTGTCTGCGTCCATGACCAACATTGTCTTGAGTTCACCATCGCGAGTGGCACCATAATCCATAGCTTCTTCAAGCCTCAAAATCGCGTTGTTCCGGTTAACATGCTCATTATGGATGCCAAGGTCGGAGATCAATGCCCAAAGTTTGCTTAGGAAGATATCTTCGGACTCGACGTTGTTCCCTGGAGATATCACACAGAAGTGGATGCCATGGACACGGCAAAGTGTACGCAATATGTCTTCTTCCTGTTTCTGCCACTTCTCCAAGTGTTCAAGCGACACAATGTCACGGCCTCTCGCCCAGTCGTCAAAGCGGTATTGTTGAATAATTTCGGGGTCAGTTCTCAAGTAGAGTATATGCGAATATACCTCAAGATCTCTTGGCGTAACGACAAGGATCTCTGCATCGTCCTTATCGTCCCAGAATATCGCATGCCCCGCTACAACTCCGACAGTTTCGCTAGCTATACATTCGTCTTTAATAGAACAAATCGCTTTCTCGCGCAACTTCAGTTTCTGATCCCCCGGCAATTCCTTAAATGCGGTAAGGCCACCGGGTGTGAGAGAGCTGATGATTGAGGAACTCTCAAAGAACTGAAATAGGCTGTTTTCTTCCAATGAGTGCGCTTGCAGCTTGGAAAGATAATGAGATTTCCCAGCACCAGGAATGCCGTACAGCCCAATGATATTTGGATTAAACTCTTCCGGTGTGCAAATAAACTCGCTGGAAGAGCTTGCTGACTTGACATTCTTGATATTGGTCATGATGTTTAAAAACCACTTGATATAGAGTAGATTCTAGCTTCAGTTCTGTGGGAAAGATGAGACAGGTGGGTCGAGTAAGATGACAGAGAATGGAATATTATCCATTATAAATAGTTTTAGGGGTATAGAGGAAGGCTGCGATACAAGAAAGAGGTGGTTTGCCTCGAGACACTTTACATTTGTTGAAATAGGAGAGTCTTGGATGGAAACACTTTCAAGGCTGCACGAAGAGAAAAAGTCCCTCATGTGAAGAACAAAGACTAACATTGAAAAGATTGTTCAAAACTCTCCTACAGTAAAATTTCTTTCGTCATCTGTTCTGTGATTGCTATGTCACACTTGCTTGTAACAAACACAATGGTAAAGAAACGCCAAAGCCCAAAATTATCACCTCACAATAGACCTGCCAAATATCGCTTACTAAGCATGTCCTGGAACAAACCATGAAGAAATGGTAGAGATGGCGACGTCAGCATCTGTATTGCCTACAGTGACTATGATTGAGATGCGAGATGAGCAGAGGAGTGGAGTTCTGTCCAAATAGCATGTGAAGCCGGCCAAGCAATATTGGCGCCTCCGCTTCCTCCGTTTGCCATCTTACGGACGTAAAGTTGAGAAGGCGCCATCCTTCATGTCAGCTCGTCGAAGCCCTTCATGGACGACTTAGTTACAATAATAGAGGACATCAATGATTGCGTATATAGCATTGACGCCTCGGTCACATCAATTGATCTTAACCCCGTGGGTCTGACAGCCTGTACGCGTCTGGGGTAGCAATGTCGTGGAAATAAGAGTGGTAATGGTCATTTTTTGTCTGTTTCAACCCCCACTCCGCTGTCCTCCGCTGTCACAACGCGGACGTCGTCACCAATAACCGAAGTTGATCCGCTCGGAGGAGAGTTTGGCCGGGTTAACGTCACCCTGGCATCTATCTATCTGTAACCCCATCCCTTTCAAATCCACGCATCACTCACTATTGTTGTCGTAATTTACAATTGCTACATTGATACGCTGGTTTACTAATCTAATCGTTTATACAATTATTGATACCCCAACATAGGAACGAAATTCATCCCTGGTGCACTATTCCTCTTGCCTATGTGGCAGTAGTGTCCTTGGAAACCGAACAATACTGGGACTGGGGTAAATGCCACACACGGGCCTTCTCCATACTTTAAAATGACCCAAAAGTTGCTCTACACTTACTTTTACAAATCAATGGAGCTTTCTACGGTAAATTTACATGGTATGGCACACGTGATGGAACTAGAGTGTCCATACGGACGTAAGGCCATCAGCCGCGTCGCCTCTTGGTATACCCTCCCGGCCCATCTCCATGTCGGGTCTCTGATGCACCTCCGCCAAAGTCTACTCCTCTGGGCTATATGAGACACTCATATCTACTATAGTTTCCTTGTCATACAACTTCCACTCGGGTCAACCCTATTCCAAATATACGCGTCCCCCTTGCTTCCAGCCGCTGGTAGTTGTATATAATCCCATAAAGATCTACACTCATTATTTTCAACAACAGTTACTTATCTACACACTATCTAACAATCACAATCATGTCTGCATCTTCCGAGCACTTCCAAGGGTGGCCAAATGAAGCCGCTGTAAGTTCCATTCTTCATGTCAACGGATGCTGCGCTCATCTAGTCGGAAATCCTCCAACTAACATATACAAGTTCCACGACGAGGGGGGGTACCAACACACACCCGTTAAACTACCCTTAAAAGGTCATATTCCATCCTATGCTGCTGGTACTCTCTACCGAACCGGGCCGACACAGCATATTGTGAAGGACACCCCAAAGGCTGATTTTAAAATTGATCACTGGTTTGATGGTTTCTCATCAGTCCACCGGTTTGAGCTCAACCCTGCCGCTGATGGCTCGATGGAGGTGACCTACAATTCACGCCTGAACGTAGACACATTGATCGAGAAAATCCGCTCCACTGGGACTTATGACCAAGTGAGCTTCGGCCAGAAGCGGGACCCATGTGATGGGCTCTTCAAAAAGATGAAGACCTTATTCACAGCAGCAAGGGGCCCATCTCCTGGAGAAAACAATATTGGAGTCACTATCGCCCCAGATGTGCCTGGTATTAATGGAGATTCAAGTAATGGAAAGTCTAGATTCAAGACACTCACCGCGTTCACGGACACTGCTTCATATAAGCAACTTGACCCTGACACTCTGGAGCCCCTTGGAGTCGCCAATCAGGATTCTCTTCATCCCTCACTCACTGGACCACTTAGTGCGGCCCATGGAAACTACGACCCTGTCAACGGAGATTTACTTAACCATAACCTCGACTTCGGGCGGAACTGCGTCTATCGCATCTTCAAAACTTCTCGAGCTACAGGGAAGACCGATGTTATTGCCACCATCAGTGGGCCTGACATTAAGCCCGCTTATATTCACTCTTCCTTTATTACGGAAAACTTCATGGTTCTCGGCATCTGGTCCTCACATATCGCCAGTGGTGGCCTCAACATCCTCTGGCAACGCAATATTGTCGATGCCATCTCACGCTTCGATCCATCACGCAAAGTTATGTGGCTCGTGGTAGATCGCAAGCACGGCCGTGGCCTCGTCGCGAAGTTCACAAGCCCAGCTTGTTTCATGTTCCACTCGTCCAACGCATGGGAGGAGACTGCTGCCGACGGGACAACAAATATTGTGTGTGACCAAGTTGAGTATGAGAATCTGGATATCATCCACCGCTTTTACTACGAGAACTTTCTCTCCACTAGCCCCAAGGCGGGAGAATTCCTTAAGACACATCGCGAGACGGTTAAGCCACACTTCGCGCGGTACCGCCTTGCTGGCATACCTACAACGGCCAAGCCTGACAGCGTTGCCACATCGCCCGCGGAACGGATCCTGACCATCGACGGGCCACTACTGGGAGAATTCCCGACCATAAACCAAGACTATGCGACCCGCCCCAGCCGCTTCCTGTACTCCATCGTCGATAGCGGGAAGTCATCTTACTTCGATTCTATAGCAAAGACAGACCTCGAGACGAAGAAGTCCGTGTTCTGGACTCAGGACCATCATACACCCGGTGAAGTAATCTTTGTGGCGAACCCGGAGAAGAAGAGTGAGGACGATGGCGTACTTCTTGTGGTTAACTATGATGGGGATACGGGAAAGAGCTATCTCCTATGTTTAGATGCAAGGGACTTGTCGGAGATGGGCCGGGCGGAGCTGGATGGGGTTGTTCCCACAGGTTTTCATGGGAGGCATACCAAACTTTGAGTTCTGAATGGGTTGTTATAATGCTATAACTAGTGGAGTTTGGGAGCAGCCATATTGTCTTGTTTTCATAGTTTAGTAGGTCAGGGATAGATAGGAAACTATTGCAGCAATACTACTTTTTAAATTGTAATCGCAGGCTCATTTAATTGGGTAACGAAGTGAGGTGCCTTTATAAATTGAAGGCGTGTTTTATCATGGTGAATACGGTGTGACGCTTAGTAATCAATGAACAGTAAGTATAGCCACACGTGACTTGATTACTATTGTCGCGAATGGTCTGTGCTGACGAGCTCTCGCCGCGTTCCATATTCCAGGTTGCGCTCTGGAGTACGTACCATCAACAAGAGCTTCACCAAACCTCACACCTTGCGATATACGAATCTATTTGTCCTTCCTATCCTGGCATTTCACCTCAATCGTACTTGTGACACCTCAGATTACTTTCCTCGCCCGTAAAGATGTCCGGGGAAGCTGTTATGAGGCCCGACAAGGACCACTCGGCCGACGTCGACAAACAGCTTCCGGAGGCAGAAGAGCTAGCCAAGGTATGCCACCAGGACCTACAGTAGCCTGATTGTATCTAACTTTGCTTTGTAGACGAACATACAGGCAGCTATTGAAAAGCTGACGGCGCTCGAAAAGCAAACGAGACAGGTAGACAGCCTTGCTTTACGTTTGTAGTCACATCCACTGACACTCATGCAGTCGTCAGATCTTGCTTCCACCTCACGAGTTATTGTCAAGATAGTCACCCTAAGCAAAGATTCAGGTGATTGGAACCTAGTGAACGAGCAGGTTTCTCTGCTTTCGAAGAAGCATGGACAACTCAAGCAAGCGATTACAAAGATGGTGCAGGTGGTGATGGGGTTCCTGGACGAGACGCCAGATCTCGAGACCAAATTATCGGTTATCGAGACACTGCGGACGGTGACTGAGGGGAAGATCTTCGTCGAAGTAGAGCGGGCTCGTGTCACAAAGGTTCTGTCGGACATCAAGAAGGAGCAGGGCGACCTCAAGTCTGCGGCGGACATCCTGTGTGAGTTACAGGTTGAGACGTTCGGATCGATGGAACGTAGAGAGAAGACCGAGTTTATCCTCGAACAAGTTGCATTATGCATAGAGAATGAGGACTGGACACAGGCTGGTATACTCAGCAGGAAGATCAGCACGAAATACCTTGCACGACAGATTCCAAAGACACCAGAGCAATTGGAGAAGGAGGCCAAGGAGCGCGAGAAGAGGATAAACAGGGGCGAAGATGTGCCGGAAGTTAAGGAGGATGATGTCACAGACCTGAAGTTGAGGTATTACGAGCAACAGATTATATTGGCGAAGCACGACAAGAAGTACCTGGATGCTTGCAAGGACTACAGACAAGTTCTTGATACCCAGGCAGTCGAGGATGAACCAGAGAAGCTACATGCAGTAAGTGTCACCCAGTCATCGAGCGAAGTATTACTGACTTGTCCAGACTCTCCAGCGCGTCATTTACTACGTTATCCTCGCTCCGTACGACAATGAGCAATCCGACCTTCTTCACCGCATTCAATCTGACACCCGCAACACTCAAATTCCGGTCGAGGCCGAGCTCCTCAAGCTCTTCACCATCCACGAGCTGATGCGCTGGCCCGAGGTAGAGAAGCACTTCGGACCGCACCTGTGCGCTACGGACGTCTTTGATCAAAGTTCAGAGGAGGCACGATACCGCTGGAACGAGCTGCGCAAGCGCGTTATTGAGCACAACGTCCGCGTCGTCGCGAAGTACTATACGCGTATCCAGATGGGCCGACTCACCCAGTTATTAGACCTAACGGAGGAGGAGACTGAGCAGTACATTAGCGAGCTCGTAACGGCCAAGACGGTGTATGCCAAGATTGACCGGCCAGCGCGCCTAGTCAGCTTTGAGAGGAAGAGAGACGCTGATGATGTGCTGAACGAGTGGAGTGGTAACATGAAGAGCTTGCTCGGGCTACTGGAGAGGATTGACCACTTGATCACGAAGGAGGAAATGATGGCGAGGATTGCACCAAAGGCGGAGAAGGGAAATTAGACGGAAATCAGGATGGCGAATTGGGAGGCGTGATATGGTGTACTATATAATAGCCTAGACCAAACGGTTCTTTCAATGCCAGGAGTCTATCTTTGGTATATATTGGCGTGAACATCTATTATCTATGCATCCTCCCCGTCTTTAACATACCCACATAACTCATCCGCCCGTTTCATCTTCCAATGGTTCCTTCATCAGAATGGGACATCCATATCTTCCACATTCGCATCCTCTTCCTTCTTTGAAACTCCACCACCCTCAATAGCCTGCCTGATAAACCCCACCAAAGCCGCCACCCACTCTTTCCCAATTGGCACAAAGTGGCCACCCGGATGTACAACCACATCTCCTCCAACCCTATCCACCAAACCCCTCGACCGACTCTCCTCTACAACTGTATCTAACCCTCCGATATAATGCAGAGTCTTCGTGACCCCCTCACACCCCTCATAAACCCCCTTATAATCACCATGCGGCGCAAAGAACCCTGAATAAACAACCGCAAACTTCAAAGGCGCGCACTCTAGATCCTCAAACGAGGCAGGGAACTTCCAACCCCCGGCCTTCGCCATCTTCTCCTTTCTCCCCGGCTCTAGTAGCGCAGCAACGATCGCCGCAGCCGCTCCACCCTGCGAGAATCCCATCACGGCATCCACACCGCCAACTTCACAGATAGTTTCCGCGATCCGGTCCACGCCCTCATCAAGACCATTGTACACCCCCGTGCGGTCATCGCGGCGCCACCACGCCCACGCATCCACATCGTCCTCATCATCGGCTGCTGCGCCTGTCGCGAGCGGTCCGCCCTGGGATGTAGTAGTTGCGCTCACGTACCCCGGAATCTGGGACGGGCGCAGCCGGTGCGGGGCGGTAGGGTAGATGAGGCGGATGCCGCCGGGGTAAGCAGCGAGGGAGCCAGGAGGGGGGCGGGCGTTTGGGGTGTTGGGGATGGCGGGGAAGGCCTTGTCGAGGGCTTTTTCCAAGGCGCGGGTTTTGGCGTGAAAGGAGGCACCGGATTGGGTGTACCCTGTGTGTGTTAGGAGAGCTAAGAGAGGTGGTGGGAGAGTAGGTACCGTGAAGCATAAGAATCTTGAGGGGTCGTCTTTCCGGAAGCCCAGGGGAAGCGCCACCAGGCGTCGCCATTGTGGTGTTTATAGGTTCTTGTGATGTGGACAGTGGAGCATTCCGTATGTGATTTTGGAGCTGGAGAGAGCGAGCGACCAGACGGCTTGGTTGCATTATTCCACCTTACGTTGCGGCGGGGTGAGGTTGAGATTGGGGCCATCCTTGGCGTACAGTGGGGTGCCTGGAACGTGTACGTGGGGTTAGCGCGAGGCTGAGGGTGGGAACAATTTTCATTGACCGTGTTTATCTCATCCAAAAAAAGCCTTAACATGTACAAACACTTACCCAGCAGACTTCACAGCTGTTATGAAAGTGTCATCATGCAATACTACAATTTCCAGTATGGGGATATGACTATTTATGAGTAAAAGTAGCTTTGTGTAATGATTTAGGTATGGTTTATTTACTGGGATTTTTTTTTATTTAAGAACAAAAATTAATAAGACGAGGATCCGAAAGATGATTTACTTCTCAATGATCTATTCTGTTGCCATAATTTATATTTATTCGATTGTAGTTTCTAGCCGTACCTGGTTAAGATTTAATCTTCACATTTCAGTGGAACAACCATCATAAAATTACATCTGGGTTTTGGGCACATGATACTGCTCCCGGGTGATACTTATAAGCAAGTCATTGTTCTCTAGTTACCATCACCGGATGTCTCTGCCTAAATGTCATGAACTTTCCTATCACCTGGCACAAAGACAAACATCGAGAAACAAACGTCTAAGTCCGTCCTGCAATATTGGGCTCGCCTCTGCTCTCCACATCACCATTCCCGTCATACTGTCCCCTCAAAGTCCGACCACTTTTCTCAATAATACCACGCTTTCGCTTCGCATCTTGCAGTCAAACAAATGCTTCTGCCGAGAAGTAATAAGCCGAGAAGTTCTACCAAACTTCATACAATAGTGGTTTCTACGTCAAGCCCCTTTCACCAATCACCATGCCTGTCATACAGGAATGCCTTCACTCCCCCACCGAAACTTGCGGTTTTAACTGTTGGTATTTTTGGAACGTTGGAAAGTCCCTAGCCCTCCGACGACAAGAAATAGCAGAGGCACGCTATGGGCGATTCTTGGCATGGCAAGAAATGGCTAGCCAAACTGGGACTTCTTCTGTGGAGAAGAAGCTGGCTTCGGCTAAGTGTGAGAGCTCTGAAAAACTGCAGGAATCCTTCGGAGTAACAGAAGCCAGTAACTCTCAAAACGTGGCTTTGGAGCCATCTCGCCAACCCGAGGCGATTGACATGGAAATGGAAGGCCTTGATTCCTCAGCGAGAGCTGAGCCATCCAATGGACCAAAAGGCGAATTCTACGGGACAGAGCCGGAGGCAAGTGACCAGGGCGCACAGAGCAACTGTGCTCTTGACCATATCGCCGAGGAACTTGAGGATTTTGGTGGAAAAGCAGAAGCTGGTGGAATTGGAGGCCAAGTTGATGGCCCATTCGCCAAGGAAGAACCGAGACAGATTGAAGAACTCGATTTAAAGGTCGTAATCTCAAGTATCGGAACTGAAGGAAGAAGTCCAGGCGAGGAGGTAGTCGAGGAGGGTGACGAAGAGTGAGAATTTTAAAGCTCGATGCCCCTCAGCTGCTTTTTTCTGACGGGCTTCTATTTATGAGCTAGATTGCAATGTGGATTATTCGTGAAAGTCCACTCCAAACAAAACTTTCGCTCTCCTATTACCGGGGTCATTAGCGGATGGACTGATGGGTATGTAGCTGTGAAATAGATGATAATATAAACATCATCTAAGAAATTGTATGAAGAGTACTTGACTAATATCCGGACCAATTGCCCTTGATGTAATATATATTCAGTTAAACTTCGTGTCGATTAACCTGCAGAAGTTGCTTTTGACTGATGACTCTGTGTGTTATCTGAGTCCGTACGTCAGTGGCTTAGTTCCTGATCAATAGATCACAATTTAATGAACATGGATTTACGCCATCAAGATTTTACTGTTGCTTAGAATAGCTCTATAGGAAAGAAGCTCTAGTAGAAATAAGCCAGTGCCCTTTAAATTATTTGTGTTTGTAGTATTCAGCAAAGAGGAACGCTGGGAATATGGAACAAAATGAGGCCACATCTTTTCTGATTATTTAGGTAATGTTGAATACCAAGTACGAAAGCATCAAAAGCTAAAGACAAGAAAAGAATAACATCGAAAGAGTCAAATCCTCCGTCTGTAAACCCTTGAATACCGCGTACTTCACATGCTCCCAACACCAAACGGTCCTTCGCCATTCCATCTCATCCTAAAATATCCCTGGTACAATACCATGGTATTGATCAACCTAAAAGATTAAATTAGTAATGCTACAGTAAAAGAGAAAGAAAGTTACACACTTCTTAACATTTTCCGTATTTGTACGTAATGCAATAAGTAGTTGTCCTTAATGGGAAGCATTGAACGCGTTTGCATCTGCCTACATTGCAAAATTGCAAATGGGGGCAACTCCCACGCTTGGAGACATCCAAGTCGCGAGTGTCTTTGGCCTCGATTAAGGTGATGAAATTAGCTGTGTCGAGGGTCGATGATGCGACGGCTTCCTTGACGGCAGCAACATCAACGACAAAGTTGGTTTCGGGAGCTAGTGCAGGGGAGGCAGCTGTGAGTGTAAGAAGACCTGCGATGATGATAGAGATCTTCATGTTTATTGTAGTTGAGTATCGATTTGATGGTATGCTGGATGGTAATGAATAGAGTCGTTGATGGATAGAGATAGATAAAAGGCGAGAGATTAGGTGCTCTTTATATACACGAGAAAGAAAATCTGAAGTGAGTGAGGGAAAGAATGATATTCTTGGAACAGATCCCGGGACAAAATCTCGGACCAAAATTTTTGGGACAAGAACAATGCCTTTCTATCACGGAAGTTGTATCCGTGGATTCTCATTCTAATTAGACAAAACCTGCATATAGAAGGATGAAGGATTGTGAAAAGGTGCAAGTGGATCACTAGAATTAGAACCTTGAAATCAACCAACCATTGTCCACGAAATAGTGCAACTGTCAATTGCTATTCTGTTCTCCAAAGTGGTGGTGTGCAGCTTCTGAACGGAGGCGTCATCGCAAATGGTACGAAAGATAGAAGCATAACGACGAAACATGGATTGCCTGATGTCTGGCAGGGAAACCAAACTTCTCTATTGAATATCAACTATTATTGTCAACTATATACTTTTAGTGTTGGTGCAAAATGGAATAGACAACTAAATCGCTTCGTCGTCAACCCCTAGCTTTTTTCCCTATCCTATTCATAACGACAATTACGAATAACATTCTTTATCACCACCCGCATTGAAGCCAAAGTATTCCATACTGCCAAGGCCGCTTTTGCAGTGCCCCATGGGGTTGGACGGCCCTAGTTGCCTGGCCGCCCCCAATCGTTCCGCCGCCTCCTATGTTCCAGTGGGCCCCAATAATCACGCCGCCCCCAATGGCGGCTCGGATATTGTTAGTCCGTGCCGAAAGGAACACTTCTACTCTGGTTTCTGACTCTAAGGATGGGTACTTCAAGTTGCATCCTGGCCTTTGCATGGTATACATGGATTGACCTGCTCTTTTGACGGATAAGTTCATGGTCCCTATCGAGACGAGAACAAGGAATGATACGGTCAACGGACAGTGCTCTACCCACTTGAGAATAGATTCTCTTCTTATGCTGCATAGATTATCTTTCCATTCTCTGTTTTCTACAAAAAACGCAAGAAACTGCGGGGCAGGACATCCGCATTTATTGTGAGAACCAAGCCTCCCGAACTTCAATCCGGGTACAGCTTCCGCTAGTTGCATATTCATCAATCCATTGCTTCGCCTCAAACTTAACTTTGTACTTGCTTTAATCATAGCCCTGCTGCAAACCCTCCAAGATGTCTCCCTCCCTTCTTTTCGTGCAAGTCATGTCCGTGTGCACATGTGTCTCACACCAACAATAAATATCTTAGACCACCCTGCAGTCTGAGGTCGTTTTTCTGAAGCAATTACCTCAGTTACTTTCCAAGAGACTATGTGAATAACAATAGACCGCAGTTCAGTTTAAGTTGCCTTGGTATGATATATCCTCAATGTGGTTATAAGAGATGATGGATATGTGCAGTTGCAATCAACCACTATTTCTGTTCACGCCAACAAGCTCATATTTATCCAATTACTATTCGCCAGAGTGTTCTAAGGATATGGTGAACTGGTAATGCTATATTTAATTTGTTACGTAGATGCGACAGTAATATCATAACGGTTGACCAGTTGGAAAACACTATGGGAAGATCAACGGCATGGGTGTAGACCCATAATAGAAGCGCATCTCTACTAACTACATCTAAAAATTGTAAACAGGCTGCGAGTGCTTTATGTTCTCGGATGGCGATGCCGAAGAACCTAACCAATGAGCTGGACTCTGCTCAATGTAAGCAAGTTCAACTGGCAATCATGGGTGCTAGTTTGGAGCTGAAGGATTATACCACACACATGCTCGCTAAAATAATATCATCTTAATGTCTTACAAGTCGGAATATTTGGTCTGCGCATCCGCGAGTACTTCGAAGCTTTCGCGACCGGCAACCACGACGAAATGAACAACATGGTGGCCGATGAATATCGCATGTCCGATATCTGTAAGAGCCATCCCAATTCTGCCTTCTCGATTGATACCATTGTAACACATGATTATTTTTGCAGCGATCGGTATTGTTAGGTCACCTAAAGAGACCTGGCATCAGCAGAACAAGGGATTCAGCGGCCTTATGACGGATATTTCAGTTGAGGCTATTTCCCTTCATGGAAGTTCTGAGCCGGGCTCGTTTGCCATCATGGAGAACGTGATTCGGTTCACACTGAAGGCTGACCCTCCTGAGGAAGTAAAGGCAAATCTCCCCCCTGGAATAAAAAAGGGCGATTCAACGGGTATGATGATGTTGTCTGCGATATGGTGGGATGGGAACAAGAAAGTAGTTCGGGAACTTGAGTATGGAAGGCTGTTATGGCCAAACTTTGATATCAATGCCTTCAATACTTGGTAGGGGAAATAAAATAACGATAGAGTTTAAAAGGACTCTTGGATACAAATAGGCTATGGGGAGTGAGATAGAAGCGTGGAACGCTAGTCCAGTCATTACATTAATCGTTAAATTGATGCAAGCCCGTGGCAACAGTGTTAAACACTTACTATGTTTCTATTGTAAATCTGAGGGCGGAGGCTTACATAATGTTAATAGGTGTGGGTAAGATAGAATAGAGAGGATTGGTCGAGGGAGACAGTAAAGTCCCTTTACAGAGTATTCAAGAGTGGAGTAATTCATATATCTAGAGACAATTTGGCGCCTCTAAGTCGGCAACCTTAGCCACTTGAAATATTGTAGTTATGTTTGGTATCCGTAAGGGCGGGAGAGGTGCATTGTCAACAAGAGCTTCGAGGTGGAGTTGAACCACCCTTTCATTTGCTTATGAACATAAAGATTTCCGTGAGGAAGTGTAGGCCAGTGGATGCATCAAGTTATAGAAGCCGTAGTAAATAAAAAATATTTCAATTATAGCGCCGGCCGCCTGACTATTCTCTACATTTCTGCAAACACAGCTGTGAATATCACAGTCATACCTCTGAATGCGATCGTATATTGCTTTTTGACGTCCAAATTGCTTCGTGATAAAGGTTGCATAAACTCCGGATACGAGATTTTAGCTCTGGAGGCCAAGATTAATTTAATTCTGCTTGCGATGGCAAAAGTTGTTAGCTGGATGGCATGATACCAGGCCATTTCCAGGCTATTGTCTAGAAGACAAACGCGAGCCGCGATAAACGGTCTGTGCGTGCAAGTTAGTGTGGGACTTGAGCAGGTCCAACCAACTAGATTTTGATACTTCAGCTTCAAGCGCTTTGTAGAGCTGATTCGCTCGAATTCTGAAAAGACGAATGGATTATCAGACCCTCCTTATACATAGTATCTAACAAGGATATCTCTTGTAGGGTATAATAAATATGCTACGATCTCAGATAGCTCGTTGGATTTCTTGCATTGATTATTGTACAAGTTGTGTAAAAGTACATCTTTAATCCTGAATTATATCTACTAACTACAGGAAGGTTATTTCTAAGCTGCAGCTGAAGCGGGTACAAATATTTACTCGAACTTGACCTTAATCTCACCGTCTAATTTCTGTGATAGAGTGACGGTTAGAGATTTCTCCTCGGCATTATATAACCATCCTCCCTCTGGGCAAGTGACCCAAACCTTCTCATCTGTGCCCTTTGTCCAGTACGCGCCTGTTGGTGCACTCTCAATGCCCAGAATCGTTACACCCAAAAGGCTATCACACCCAGCGGTATAACCAAACTTGCCTGAGATGGATAGAATATGGTTTTTGTACTCCAGATCAATCTCCGACGTCTGCTCTTGTTCGATACTCTCGCCATCATCTAGGTACAGCGACCCAGTAGCCTCACCATTGGTGTTTGGTGCAACTAGGATGTTGAATGGCTTCTGTCGGACCTCAGTAGTAGTATAAGCTGATGAGTTGCGCAGTGGGATGATAGAGCCACTCTTGATGTGTAGTGGGATCTCGGTGAACCCGATGTCAGTGAGGGTGACGTTCGCTCCTGACCCTTGGATAGGAGCGTATGTGTAGAAGTCATAAAAGAGATCGTCTGGGAGATAGATTTCAACGCTCGTGGAGTTCTCCTCTGTGACAGGGGATACCAAGATGGCATCTCCGTAGAAGAATTGGAGGTCAACGGCAAAAGTGTTACTGTCAGAGGGGTAGATGAAGAACAATGGGTTCAAGATCGGCGTGCCGGCCTTTGATTGTATGTGCGTGGCTGTGTAGATGTAGTCGAGAAGGCGGTATCGGATATCAATAGCGCTCCTGGCAGCGTCCGCCACAGTCTCCCAGACAAAAAACTCTTGTGGGATAGAGCTGTCACCGTTGTGGTTGCGGTAGAATGGGTTGAAGGCACCGAGAGTAGTCCATCTATCTCTGCTTAGCGTTGTCACTGCGATATCACAACTTCGTATAATACGTACCTTGCGCAAAGGGTTTCGGTTGTGTTACCACCAAATCCGCAAACATCACTTCCGACCATAGGCATCTGATAAATCGCTGCGAAATCGAGCATTCCCTGGATCGATTGCCGGTAATGCTCCCAAGTCGACAAATTATCGCCCAACCACTTGCCAACAGTACGGCCGCTACCTGCAAATGTTGATCGAGTGATGACCAATGGTCGCTTTCCAGGACGGCGGGCTGCCATAGCATTGCGAGAGTATGTACTCATCATTTCACCATAGAGATTGTGCACATCGAGTTCAACGTGGCCGTCGTAGTGAACAATGTCAGTGTCAGCTGTGAAGTTAGAGAGACCTCCGTGCGCTTCCACAGTGTTGGCATTGTCGATCTGGTAAGGGGGTTCCAGGAGATTTCGGTTTGGGAACCCAATAATCTCTTGAGATTGTCTTATCCTCAAAGGCTCGTAGGTCGGAACTTGGGTATGTCTCTTTTCCGCAACCTTACGGACCAGGGCACCAGATCTCTTCTCGTTAGGAGCAGCTGATGGGGCCAACCACGGTGGTGCGTACCCCATGGAATCTGGTGGGTATGGAGAGTTTGGATCAGGCTGGAAGCCCTCTGGGAAACCTGGAATGGGACGAGGGGCGGATCTCAATGCGGGTCTGTTTGGAGGGAATCCACGTTCCTCTGCGGTCTCCGCGGCGTCATCTCCAAAGCGATTGAAGTTGGCCGCCTCGTTCATATCGATCCAGAGCGCGTCAATATCGATGCCGGTCTCGGCGTCAAAGAAATTGGCAAACTCCTCAATCCAGTATTGTTGAGTATCGGGGTGGAACCAATCAGGGAAAGCGGTGACACCTAGAGAGAGTCAGTATAGCTATAAGCAAGATATTTCTTACACATACCAGGCCAAACGACTCCTTGGTAGTTGGAACCGTTTTTCTGCAATAAGAGTCCTTGATCGCTTGCACGAAGGAAGGTATCATACGGCAAGCCGTTCTCGCGCTTAGTTTGGTAGGCAATTGCTGGGTCCACCATAACGACGTAGTGTTGGTTATGCTCATGCAAGTAGTCAACATACTCACGAACACGCTCAAGTGGGAAGCGGTCGGGGTCTGTGGTCATAATGTACCTCTCATACATGTCTGCTAGCAATTAGATACGCCCTTAAACATTGGATTACGATGATTCGATTGAAGAATAGAAAGGCATAATAACTTACAGTCAATATCAGTCCACATAGTTTCTAGAGGGATACCGGCTATCGAGTAGTTGGAGACAACCTCTGCGATCGAATAGAAGTCTCTGTATCCATATCGACATTGATGGAGGCCGAAGCCCCAGTACGGCATCATAGCAGACTTGCCAGCAACCTCACTGTATTGCTGTGCCACCTCAGTTGGGCTTGGGCCATCCATGAAATACAAATCCAAGATACCTGACATCAAGTTGTACTCGAGATACTGGCCATCAACTTCTGTGCGGTTGATTTTGACATCCATTCCTGCGCTGGAAAGCAGAAAGACTCCGTGAGTTCCTTTGTCGCCGCGATGATCGAAGTAAATGGGATGGTTCCCGTAAAGGTTTTGTTCCGAAGGAACGCCATAAGCGTCACGGGACCACAGCGTACGAGTGTAGTCAGTCGTTTTCAAACGTAAGCTGTCGGTATGCTCGCCCAATCCATATATGTTGGGGTCTTCTGGGAGAGATGTACGCAGACGAACATATTGATCCTCGAAAATGAGAGTGGCGGCTGAGCTGTCAAATAGAACCTCGCCGTTGGATTTGCGGGTAACCTTGAAGCTAAATGGAGAAGTCTTGTGAGAGAATTCGAGAGTCGAAGACTCCGAAGATACAGAGCTATCGCTGTCTGGTGTTGGAAACACGCTGGTGGGAACTTGGTATGCTACCTTGCCTGCATCTTCAATCTTCACATGGAGTCGTGATTCTGTGATATGTCAGTATTTGTTAGCCAAACTACAGGATGAAGTTACCAGAATCGTAGTTGACAATAAGCTTTAGGTCATGTACATCATTTCCATAGACGTTACAGGCTGGTCCAGCAAGTGTGAGATCCGCTACCAGTCCCGTGGAAGTGCTGGCAACGTTTGAGGCAGTGTATCCAGGGCAGCTATCTCTAGTCACTTCGGCCTGAGAAATGGCAGCACCGAAGACATGACTTGCAAAGGCAAGTGTTGTGAGAACCTGAGAAAACATCGTTGTCAAAGCTGGTTTCCTAGGCATCTTCTGAACACAGAGCAATGCCAGGCTCTTGCCTTTTATATGCGTGCGGCGACTTTCCACAGCAAGACATTAGACTATAGGTCCTTGTTCTTGGCTTGGTGGTATTTCGGTGTTATACACCATATAGTGTCCAAGAGGGCCTTTATGCTGATGGCAAATATGTTGATCATCTTGCGGCTGCTCGGAGATTTGCGATATGCGGGGATCCTCAAATGTTGAATTTGGGGTTGACTATCTTCTTTTGAGAGATTTCTCGTGGGGATCTTTGCTTGGCCTGACCATTCTCGGGGACTTGGCGTAGCCCCGCAATTATAGCACAGTCCATCAATGCCACAACGGTATATAACTGGCTTAAAGCCGGACCGAGGGGAAAGGTTCATTCCCACTTCATGCACATTAGTGGGAAGAAGAAGATATCTAGACTTCTTAGCGACATGTCGTTGCTAGGAATGATGTCAGAGATAAAGTCAGGTTGGAAAATATGTTATATGGAGAACGCAGGCCAAGTTAAAATATCGCCTTCGGACCGTTTCCGTAGATACTATTAATTGGTCAGTTGCGCTGCTATTCCCTCCTTGTTGACTTCTGACTTTGGCACAACAGGCTTAACACTGTACAACAGTGTATAGAATAAATAGATCAATTGAATTACTAAAATAAATACAGGCCTACGTACAGGTTGTATTAGCCTTAGGGAACTCCCGGAAACCCCGAGAAGATATAAAATAGTGGTTCTTTGGTGGTATCCTTGCCAGGAATGGTTTCTTGGGCCTCTTCATCTGGTGCAGTGACCTGGAGGATTTCGTCGCCTTTTGACGATTTTTCCGGCGCATCCATTTTTGTTTCCAGAGCCTATGATTAACTGTAACAGATTTAATTATTTCCCCCTTATAAATCAGAAAGGCACTGTATCGTTCCTCCTTTATTCACGAAAGTAATCGTTTATGGTGGCACAGTTTGATCTGTTTGCGGCATGTTCTATTGCCTTTGATATGTATTCTAGCAACATTCAATATGGTTCTTGGTTGGTTAACGGGTAGTAATAGAGAGACTACGCTCAAGCTGCACATACACACTGTTTGCGGTTGGGCCAGTTGGTTGATTACGCTAGAGATCCTGGGGTTCCGTGGACTGAGACTTGCCAAGAATTAGCCCTATTTTTAAGACTCCCCCCCAGACAGACAGATAGTGAGAAGCGGGTGGTACGTACCAGCGGATCAGAAAGACCTGTCAAGGCTCCATCCGGGTCTTCGGCAACCCCCTCAGGAATCGCTTATGTATAGACGGAGGCTACTTGCATAATTTAGACAACTCAATTGATTTTTAAATTCTATTCTATTTACTGTACTACTCTGCGATACCCATCGAGACTGTCTGCCAAAGAAGCGATTACGGCGCTGGAGAAACCCATGTGATTTTGGGTCCCATAAATCAGCTTCAACAGATTAGCGCTGGCCCTCTTCGTCCCTTGCCCCCCTGACCCGTTAGCTCTTTTATCCTACATGTGGAGCTGTCATGGACATGGTGTCGGCACCAGCACCCAAATATTCCCAGAACCGCTGAAGAAAGGTCAGACGTGCCCGAAGCTGGACACTGCGGGTACGATCCATGGCACGTTAAAGCAGAGAGCGGTGCAACCAACATATGCGGCGATAGGCGAGTGGCTACAGTACATCAGGAAAAGCAACAGTGGTTTAAACCTCCAGTAAAACCTGATCCGTGTCAGCGAGGCCGGTTCGCGTTTACCCGCTTTTTCTTCCTCCTCCTCTCATTAAGCTCCAGCGCCTTCTGAAGCCCTTCTGCATACTTCTCTTCCACTTCAAGATCTGCCCCAGCTTTGATAAGGAGACTCGCAATTTCTAGATGATCCGCATCCAACGCAGCCTGGATAGCACTTCCAAACTCTCCTCCACGGGTGTTTACATCCGCGCCATGCTCAAGTAACGCGATGACAATTCTCTTGTCATTCTTCCCATTAGATGCAGCAGCTTGTAAAGCGGTGCCAAAATGCCCACCAACGGCATTGACCTTCGCTCCTCTTCCAATTAGTAGTCGTACCAACTTTTCTTCCCCATCATCATTTAAAGTCCAGGCGTTAGCTGCTGCTTGAAGGGCGTTCCCGTAATAGCCTCCCTGTGCATTGACATCTGCTCCATACGCTAGAAGCGTGAAAGCTACGTGGTTCTCGAAGTCACCTATATATCCGCAGCGAGCTGCAGCAGCCTGTAGAACATTGCCGTAGTGTCCACCTTGAGCATTTACATCCGCGCCCGCTTTTAGAAGAAAATTGATGATTTTCTTGTCTGGATTATCACTAGCGGCTGCGCCTTGCAGTGGAGTTCCCCACTGACCCCCCAGGGCATTCACATCCGCACCCTTCTCCAGCAAAAACTTGACGAGTTCTTCATTAGGCATGTTAACTGATGTGGCCGCTTGGAGGGCATTTCCGTACTCCCCTCCTTGTGTGTTGATATCCACGCCAAGATCAAGAAGCAGTCGGATCGATTCGATGCTCTGCCCGCTATTTGCTCTTGCCGCAGCCTGGAGAACATTTCCGTATTTGCCACCTTGGGCGTGAACATCAGCGCCGTTTTCTATCAGTGTCCGCATAACTAATGTCATGCCCCCCTCAGCGGCAACTTGAAGGGCATTACCCAGGGTTCCTCCGGAAACATTGGGATCAGCTCCCTTAGCAAGTAGGAAGCGAATAAATGACAGCTCGCCAGTTGAGCACGCAATTTGAATTGCAGTACAGTAAGTCTCCTCCGAATTTAAGCTGCCTGACCACACACCGTCCGTCGAGTTGATGTTAGCCCCCTTATCAAGTAGCAGCTCTATGGTTTTTCGGCCATCATCGGACCAAGACCGTGAAGCTGCCATAAGGACAGTACCGAATGCTCCCCCGACTGCATTGGGATCGGCCCCATATTCCAACAACAATTTTATGACGCCTAGTGAACCGACCCCACACTGAAGTGCAGTTCCGTTGGGCCCTGGAGGTGCGTCTACAGCAGCCCCATTTTGGAGAAGTAATCGAGCAATGGATTCCCGCCTCCAGTACGATGCAGTTTGAAGGGGACTCCCAAGTCCACCTGCTGCAGCATTAACATCGGCTCCTTTCTCAATGAGAAGTCGTACCACACGAAGCTTTCCATCCTTGCATGCTGCGTGTATAGGGGAACCTTTGCCGTCCATGTACCCATTGATATCCGCCCCCATCTCTAGCAGTTGCCTAATGAGATGTATTTCACCTTTAGAGGAAGCTTTAATCAAAGCCTTGTTCAAGTTAGGCCCGAACACATCTGGGTCTCTTGTTATCCCTTCTTTGAGTTTCTTTTCCTCCAGTGGGATCTTACAGTCGCACCCCTCCAGTTCTGCTCCAGGATCACCACCAACTCGAAGATGTCTTCTCACAACACTCCGCAAGTAAGACTTTCTTTTGAAGATTGGCTCATCAAGAGTCCCTGCCCCAGTCTTCATCCACACATTTTTTTCGCTTTTTCCCAACAAGTGGACAAATGGTATGCCACTCCACGCATAGTTGCGCACTTCGCGGCTCGTTTGACTCGGGCCAATAATCATCACGATCTCTCCAATCTTCCCTCGAAATGTGCAATCAGCATCAAACTCATACCCTGGATATCCAAGGCTCAATTCAGAAACCTGAAATGACGAGTCCTTGTCATCTTTCCTTAAAGAACTGGATCGATGGATGTCAAGAAACTGTGCACAGATCGCGTGACCCTCCGTCCTCGAGGTAGATTTAATAACAACATCAAACTTCCCACAGTAAAAATCCGCAAAAACAATATCCGAAGCCAAGCAAGATTTTCCATTCACATTGTACATCGGTACCGAGTTTGGCGTGAATTCCGGGAGGATTGGAATCAACCCAGAGGTTGGATAGACGGGGATATCATATCCAATCAATAGCCATGCTGGAATGGCAATTTTCTCCACCAGCTCAAAAATTAGGTCGTACAGCGACTTATTATAGTTGACTTCAATCGATATTCCGAGGAAGTGCATAACGCTGAAGACCATGTCCTGGGGCTTCGTCGATGTACGGAGCCACATGCTACGCCAGGCAGCGGCATGTACCATTTCCAAGTCCCTGGAATTTCTCGCTGGATCGTAATACTTCCATTTTGGCTTTGGCTTTGGCCTCGTGTCATACCCGTCGCCATCGTCGTTTGTCGTATCGTCGTAGAAAAAGGTTTTCGAATCAGAAGCCTCTGCTGAATTAGGTTCTTCCGAGATCGTACCTGACCTATCCTCCACGTCGTCCCAATTGCCTCCGTCGCTGCTTGTATCCTCACCATAATCCCAGTCTCCTTTGTTCCTACCTGTACCCTTACCATAATTCGAATATTCCCCGTGATTGCTTGCATCCTCACTGTAATCCCAGATCCCCTCATAACTGCCTGTATCATTACCATAATCAGTAGAATATGAGGATTCTATCGACTGCTCTTTCAGCTTTATCGGGGTACGCAGTCCAGGTTGCAAGGCAAGCATGGCAGTGCGATCCGTACCAAGACAGTTAAATGCATACCCAAGCTCGCACTCGATATGTCTCCCCTTTACCTGCATTTCACCATATTCAAACTCCTCTCCTGGAGGAAGCTCTAGCAGTTCACTTAGTCTAACGACAGCTAAGTTCCCCTTCAGTTTTTCCACGGAGAGATTGCGGAGGGTACGGAAAGACCCAGGCAAGTTCCACTCGATTAGTACCCATGGCTCGACGCACAACGTTGCCTCTTGGAATGTCCACGCTCGACTTATCCAAGTCGAATCTTTGTCCATTCTTTGAGCGGCAACAACGCCCCCAACCATCACCAGCACCGACCGGGCACTACTATATATGCGCGCCATATTCTTAATCTGCAGCTTCTTATCCTCATGCGACGTCTGATCAAGGCACAAGAGATCCAACCAAACATACTCACACTCAAGCCATTTCGCTGCCGTTGCAGCCTGGACCAGGCCTAGCCAGCTGATCTTATGCACATTAGATTGCCCCAGATCAACCAACAGCGGCCGATTAGCTCTTTCGCTATGCTCTAGCGCACCGGGGCTAGCCTTCCATACATGAGAGATTGCACAGTATCGTGGCATGTTGGCGATATCCCTATCCCCAAGCCGGATGACGTCGTGGGTGACACTGGGGGTATGCCATTCGCTGAGAGAGATGCGGGGATTCTTGGAGTGCAAGAGGCCTTGGACAGAAATGAGTCGTAAGACTCCCGGGATGCCCTTGCCCCTATAACTCCAGAGAGCCTTATCTTTTTCCGCTGCCTTAAGCAGGTTCGTCTTTGGTTGTGGCTCTCGGGCCGCTGGGCGGTTTTGCCCATGGCGCGAAAAAGTTGTTTGAAAAAGAACTTTGTTATCCTTCGGCATAGTCAAGTAATTTTATAACCTAGCTTGTGATTTGAGCTTGGTGAATGAATGATATTGTGGGTCTGTATGTATTTAACGGGTATTGTTGGCTACCTGTTAACGGAAAGAAGAACATCTATGGTTGAATAAGGCAGGCATGTGGTCCCGAAATGAGGTTGTCTCTAAAGTCTAACCTAACGCTCCATGCAGCTACCAGGATTCAGTCACAGGTGAGCTGGGAAACCTCAGCTCGGGAAGCTCGGCTCGTCACGCCCCTGGTTTGTGGGATTTCCCTCAAACACTATCTCCCCAATAAATCGTAATATAGCTGATTAACAACAATCTAGCATCATTGATTTAGTGGTATATATAAATCCATCGTCGCCATGAATATTACCAAGGTCAGTAAACGAGGAGAATTGGATTATTTAGCTAATATCTTCAATGAAAGTGGCAACAGGGTGTCGCCTCTCACAGCTTTGTGTATACAACAGAGAGGGAAGAGAAGACGTCTAGCATGCTCTTTTACTTACATGCACAGCTATATACAGAAGCCCTATCATCCATTACGCTTCCCTCGGTCGCCGAAATCTATTACTATATTAGGCGTTAGAGGGACAAAAGCAAATGCATTTATACTAGGGCACAAACTGAAAATTCTTCAAGGTACGGTTGCGCTTGTTATATGTGAAAATTGGCAGGCACAACTATACTTGTTGTATGGGGAAAATGACAAGATTAAAAATGTACCAGGGTGTGAAATGTCACCATAAATCTCACATAAGCCTGTCGGATAGCGAAACTGCGAAGATTCAATTGTGTGGAAGTTCTCGTCAGATATTCTCCACAGTTGTTAGTGCTTATATCAGACCGGATGAAGGTGACGACAGCTATTTAGCTCAGCGACCCAAATATCTGCGACGACAGCGAAGAGAACTTCTCTTTTTGATGCTGATTTCGTTTTGTTCATACATTGTCGCACTCTCTCCACAAGCTCTCGTTTTTCTACGTTGCATTATCCTACTATGGCTCTAGTTCTAAAGCCAACTTTCAGCGCCAACCCAGGTGCTACAGAGTCACCCGAAGTCGATGCTGTCATTTCTACACTCAAGCTGATGCCACACATCGAAGGAGGCTACTTTATAGAAACAGACCGATCGCCAGACACCGTTTCCTCTCCATTCCCCACTAAAGACTCCTCCACATCAGAGCTCGCACCTAAACGTCCTGGGTTTGACCCTACGATTCGAAACAGCTCGACTACAATCCACTATCTTCTCACACCAAATGGTCCCCAAGGGGGATTTCATCGAAATAAAGGGCGCACAGTACACACATTGCACAAAGGCAGAGGAAGATATGTGGTGATTCATGCCAATGAACCAGGGAAGGAAAAACGGATTGAAACTTTCATTGTTGGGCCCGATATCGGACGAGGAGAAAAACTACAGTGGATCGTTGAAGGTGACAAGTACAAAGCGAGTTATCTACTACCGGACGAAGACGAAGGTTTTCACAGTCAGGGACTGTTGATTAGCGAGACTGTTGTCCCAGGATTCGAGTTCTGTGACCATGACTTCTTATCTCGTCAGGGGTTAGAGGATCTCGTAGGCACCCAGAAAGCTGAAGAATTGAGTTGGTTACTTAGCCCATTAGCGAAGTAATATGAGTTCCGTATGCTCTTCGTCCCAAAGCACAGTACATGTCAAGAAAAAATAGAATCATAAAAACTAGATTACATAACGAGCAATGAGCTGACACCAGTTAAGTCGCAGATGCCACTTAATAACACAGTTAAACACATGATAGCGCGTTTGATCGTCGCTGGAATCTTGTGGCATGGCTGTGAGAGACGTGGTCAGCTAAGGGATTTCAACCTAGTTTACCCGAAGCCAGCAATCGGAAGTTATCTCATCAATTGACCTTCCTACACGCTAACATATCGTAATACGAGTCTCACAATCCGGTATAAGTGATTTATTGGTATTAAGCCATCGAAGCTGCTCAAATTTAAACCCCAAAATGCCAGTTTACCGTTTCCTAATTTCTCATTTCGCAAGCTCAATACGTATGGAAAGTAAATAGATATCATTCCTCCCCGAAAATTTCGACATATGGCTGCCCAAATAGTAGCTCCAATGCCATTCCCGCATCGAAATTGCAAGTATCATAAGGCCGATGAATCTGTGCCAAGCCATAATGACCATTATGAAGTGCACATTTAGCCCACCCACGGTACCAGTCCGGGTCCTCGGGACAATAACCGCACTTGCGACCCATCAAATCGGAATCTGAATGTTGCATGGCGACTTTGACATATGCGATCAGCGGAAAAGATGGAGGACTGTGAGGGTCCTCCGTGAATTCTAGCACCATCGAGCTCAAATTGTAAGCAGGGAGCTCCACAGGGAGCTCCACGAGGTCATTTAGTGACTCCTCGTCCATTACAAGACATGTAACTGTTGAGGCTCCAATACGATGCTTCGAGGAGATCTTTTTTGACCTCGGGATCAGACTCGACCAGAGATTGCTCTACAAGCTCAGGAATCCGAAAATCCCCTGTTTTCTCGAAATGCTCCGGCGAACAGTACTTCAACGTAACATTATACTGCTCATTAATTATATCGTCGAAGTGTAGGATTGCATGGTTCATTGGCATCCCATCATACAGTTGGGATATATGTTGGTATTCTCTTCGTCAGCTCCTCTCTTCGAAGTGTAGAGTAGTCAGGTTATAAGAGTTTGTCGCGGCCGACTTGGTAAGAACGAGAATGGAGGAGGAGCTGTGGTGGAGCAATGGTGGAGCTTTATCGTGGAGTACCTTTGAAGAGCTCAAGTCTCATTCTAATTTCCTTTTCACACTAACCTAGAGTAGTTGGACGATGTAGGGCGAGCCGCCTCAGTCTTACATAAGCTAAAATCCACAATTAACGTAGATTGGAATGAATACAGCAACTAATCGTGGTCGGAAGCAAAGTGCGTTCGTGACCACGAAAATGTGTAGGTACCTTCACATAGTAATTTATATAGAAAGGTACATAGATCAATTGAATACAGAAATTCTCACTTTTGCTCCCATGCGCGCATCCTCCTATTTCCCCTCCTACTCAAACCCACGCCGGAGCGTACGCTCGAGCTGGCTTCCAGGGTCAAGCTCGAACTCAAATCCAGGGTCAAGCTCGAGCTCGAAGCCTGGCTCGAAGCCTGGCCCGAAGCCTGGCTCTGGCTCAAAGCCTAGGTCAGACCTGAGCTCAGAGCCTAGCTCAGGCTCTAGCCTGGGCTTTACAGGAGCTTCTGGGTCCTCAATAAGGGCCTGGTCTGCCCTTGGAACCGGAGTGCCAGCTTTAAGGTGAGCTTTTACCCTGGCTTTCCGGAGGCGCTCCTGCCTACGGGCCTCAACAGCCACCCCACAAAGCTGCTTCTGGACCTGGTTAGTAGCTTGCTGGGCTGTTCGGGCTTCCTTTGCCTGGGCTTTCTGGGCTCAAGCTTAGCTTTGGCAGCCTGAAGCTCGTAGGCCTGTTCAACAGTAAGCTCGCCCCCAGTCTGAAGCCGGGCCCGGCTCCGACCCCCCCCCTTTTTCTGCCTCTCTACCTGTTGCTATAGAGCCTGTAGATCAAGCTGCTGGAGCTGGCCTGAGACTAACACCTCTTCAGTGCCAGTAGCCCAGTTAGTGTAGCTCTTCTGTGACGGGCTGCTTAGAAGCACTATAAGCTTAGCTTTCCACCGTTGTAGCCCCTGTTCTGAGTCCCTAAAAGATGAGGGTTTAGGGGTTGATAGGCCTAATGGTAGGGTAGGTGGTGTAACTGGCCGGGGCTGCGAGTAGGTCCGAAGCTTTGCAATAGCTATATTATAGCTTATTGGCCAGATGCCTGACTTCTGGAAAGCGTGGGTTATAGTTGACTCTATAAGAGCCTTCTCTCTTATATAAGGAAGATCCCTTATAAATGAGGATAAGTTATACTCAAGGTCTATATCCTGTATAGCTATAAGTACAGCCTGTCGATGATAGTACTTGTATGGATGGAATATTCCCACATCTAATGGCTGTAAAATGTGTATAAGATGTGAGGGAAAGGTATAGATGTGGATGTTGCTTTCTGCTGCCATAATGATAAAATCCTCTTGAGTATGACTTGTATGTGAATCAAGAATTAGGAGCTTTTCGTCGGTATATGGGCCTATATGCTTAATAAAGTGCTATAGCCACTGTATTGCAAGGTCGTTATTTGAAAATCCAGTGTCTGATAATAGGAAGAGCGTAGATGGTGGAAGATTTATGTGGTACTATGAATCCATATGAATTTTGCCCGGTACAATAAGTACGGGTGGAATGGTCCCTCCTACCGCAGACACAGTTTCCACTACTGTAACAGACAGCCGATTTTCAGGGCTTGGGGTATAGAGCTCCTTTACTGTATATGGTACAATAACCCTCTCTCCTCCTGGTATTTCAATCCTAAAGCCAGTTTCATCCATATTCCAAATTGACTCTGGCTTTATATAGTGCTCTAGTATAAACTCCTGGTATTTCTGAAACCAGTCTAGAACAGTCGCCTCATCTTGGGCTCTTGTACGCTACTGAGCAATAGGCTTGGTTGTAATAAAGTGGAAGTTATAAAGCTCATGCTTTATAAGCTTGGTAAGCCAGCTTGATGACGGTGGTGGCAAGGGCTTCCGTAGGTGGCATACAGCTGCAAAGATCATTTGCCGGGTAGCTCCTAAGCCTAGCTCATATTGCTGTATAATCCAACCCTTTAAGGCTTCTAGTTGGGTTGTAGTGAGCAGCTTATTATAGGCACCCTGGCGTTGGTGTGGCTGTCAGAGCTGTGTAATACTCGACTGTAATGTGGATTTGGGAACACCAAAAAGTCGAGCAGTAGCAGCCACAGATTCAGTTGGGTTTTCAGCTAGCCACTGACAGGCATTTGATAGAGGAGTCTCTTCTATTGAATTGATTATATTGGGTTACTCTATAAAATACTATATACAGCGATATTGTAGGTTTTGGTGAGGAGTGGCGGTGAGCTGGCGCCAGTATATAACGAGCGATCCTGCGAACGCACTTTGCTTCCGCGCCATCTCGCGAACGCACTTTGCTTCCGACCACGATTACAGTACGGGGCCATAAGTCTCTATAAGTCTCCATAGAAGTCTGTGCTCAAGTTTAGATGCTGTTTTAATATTTAGTGTACCACCCGCCTGCAGCAATAACTGCTGCTGTTCTAGCTACCATAGAATCAAGTAGTTTAACTAGTAAAGCCTCTCCCATATGCTCCCATGCGACCATTGCAGCCCAAATCAATTGATCAAGCGTCTCTACATTATTAGGAGCCTGTAGTAGATATGGGTATAGCTTATAGACCTCAAGCTTTAGTAATGCCCATAGGTTCTCAATCGGATTTAAGTCAGGACTATATAGCGGCCAGTCTATAACATTAATTCCATGCTCACATAGCCATGCTTCTATAATTCCTGCTGTATGGATTGGCATGTTGTTGTATATGAATATTGCTCCATGTTGTAGAATAGGAAGTAGGTAGGTGTCTAAGACTGCTTTATAGACCCGAGCAGTAACACCACCTCTACGAGACAGAGGGTCTCTTTATAGAGGGATTAGGTGTGTATATACTCTGTGCCCAAAAGCAGCCTAGAACATCTTGCTCTTTGCTTTTCCACACCGTTGTGGCTCAACAAGGTCATGTCGTAGTCTCTCCTTTCCTGCTTATGCAAACACCTATCCTCTCTTTCTACCCTTTCCTAGTTGTATAGAGCACTCGTCGCTCCATCGTACTCTTCGCCAATTAAGGTATATAAAGTGGCTATATCGTTGTGCCTATCGTAGTCGTATTGCTGTATACTCATCAGTAAGAGCAGGTCGTTTTAAACATATCTATTTCCATCGCTCTATTTCATTACAAAGGCGTCGTATAGTACATATGCTAGAATGAGAGATATGCTCCTTTTGTAGCTCTTCATATGTAACATAAGGGTTCTTCTCAATTGTCTCTATTATAGTGTCACATTTGTCTTCTGTAATAATTCATAGTGCTCCTTATCGTAGGAGAGAGGCTTGACTGCAATTCACACTTGCACCTGTATGCTCTCGTGCTTTTGTGATTGTATATTGTACTGTTGACTTTGCTAATTGGTGTTTTGTTGCAATCTTCTGCATTGACCATCTGATATCATGAAGTTCGAGTATTCATATATGCGTTTCGACACTTAATTCTTTGCCATATGCCATTGTTGTTGATGAATTAGCTATATTATTGATACTATTCTACTACAACATATAGTTACGCATACTGTAAAGCGGCCTCTGTTTTTGCAACTTAAGTACAGACCTATATAGAGACTTATAGCCCTGTACTGTAATCGTGGGTGGAAGCAAGTTGCGCGCTCTCAAATTGTGACCGTAAGTACCTAAAATTTCAATTTTATAGAATTATCACTTTGTCATTCCCACTCTCACTCTCACTGTCACTCTCACTCCTACTCCCACCCTCACTCGCACTCTCATACTAGCTCTGGGGTTCAGCTTCGGGGTCAGTAATTGGGTCTTCTAACTCTGGAGGAATTAGGAGGCCCAATTCAGTAAGCTGAGCCAGGCTCTTCTTCCAGAGGCGCTCCTGTTTCCAGGCTTCAATTCCTGCCCAGTGGAGCTGCTTCCGGGCTCGGTTTTGAGCCTGGTGTAGCTTCCGGGCTTCTGTAGTAGCGAGCTTCTGGGCCTGAAGCTCGTCTTTCTGGGCCTGAAGCTCGTAGGCATCAGAAGCCCGGAGCTCACCTCCACTCTGGAGTTGGCCTCTGCCACCCAGCTTCTTCTTCGAGTTCTTGACCTGCTAATATATAGCCTGTAGGTTGAGTTCTTGGAGCTGGCCGGCAGCTAGAACCCGAGCAGCCCCAGTAAGACAGTTGCTATAGCTCTGCCTAGAGGGGCTACTAAAGGCCTCCGGAACCCGCTCTTTCCAGCATTATAAGCCCTGTTCTACACCCTGGAATGTAGAGGGTATAGGTGTAATAGGCTGAGGTAGGGTAGGCTGTATAGGCTGTGAGTATAGTATATATATAGCTTTTCAAGTGCTATATTACAGCTTATAGGCCAGATTCCAGCTTTCTAGAAAGCTGATTATATAGTAGATTCCTTAAAAGTATGCTCTCGCATTTGCGGGAGATCCCTTATAAATAAGGGTAAGTTATAGGTAATGTCCATCTCTTATATGGCATGGAGCACAGCCTGTCTATGCCAGTGCATATATGGCTGGAATGTCCCTATGTCTAATGGCTATAAAATGTATATAATATAAGGACATAGGGCACCGGCTCAGAATAATAGCATATGGGAGTACGAGTCTGATGGGTTGCGGTGCTATCCTATAGGTCTACTATGAAAGATACAAAAAAGATGAAGGGGGAGTCCTATCATTCAGACTCCTTATATACCCAGAACAGGTCCAACCCGGCTAGCCCTTCACTAGTCCTAATCCCCACTACTGTAGCGGGCCCACTTTGACCCTGATCCCCTGAGCTCTTGATTTCCCCCTGTAGTGCGGCTATAAATACCTAGTGTCGCTGGTCTGTACTAGTGCCGACTCTGGTTTCCTTTGCATAGCGAAGTCCATGACTTCTATCAACTACAAGAGTTGATCCCAAAGGAAGTGAAGGTGGGTGCCATCCTTCTGCTCATAGGCTGTAACAACACCGAGTAAGGAGGCATCCTTATATGTAAGATGGCTAGGGAAGGCCTATAAGATGATGTGATTCTCTGCAGCTAGAATGATAAAATCATGGCTTATATGGCTCACATGAGAATCAAGGAGTAGAGGCATAGGATTCCCAGGGTCATATGGAGCAGTATGCTCTATAAAATGTTCTAACTACCATAGAGCAAGCTGACTATTAGAATAGCCAGTTTCTGAGAGTAATATCAGCTCATTCCCATCGAGATTTTCAGTGTACTATGCCTCCATATGGATTTTATGTGGAAACACAAGTATAGGTGCAATCTTCTATCCAGCTGCAGATACTGCCTCTATAATCGTCATAGAAATACGATTCTCAGGACTTAGAGTATAGAGCTGCTTTACTGCTCTAGGGACCATAACTGTCTCGCCTTCTGGAATTCCAATCCTAAAACCAGTTTCATCTATATTCTAGACTGACTTTGGATTTATATGATATTGTAGTACTAACTCCATGTACTTTTCAAACCATGTGATAATAGTAGAAGGCTCCTGAGCTTACATATACTACTGAGCAATAGGCTTTATAGTAATAAAGTGAAAATCCTTAAGCTCCTGCTTTATAAGCTTACTGAGCCAGCTCTATAGGTGGCATACTGCCCTATAGACCATATGCCTATTAGCCCCTAGCCCTAGGTAATATTGCTTAGAAATCCATTTCTTAAGGGCTTCAATCTGGGCTATAGAAAGCATCTTATTCTGACCTCTATAGGGTGGCTTCCTCGGGGCTGCTGCTCGGTGTAAGGATGCCTCCTTACCCGGTGCTGTCGCAGGCCACCGACAGGCCACCCCTTATATAGTTATTTCCTTTGCAGACCTGACTCGGGTCCTATAACCGATAAAAGTCATAAACCCCGCCTGATGGATTGAACCAGAGTAGGCACCGAGGCAAACCAGTGATGCTTTGTATATCGAACCACACTCAGGATCTCGGGGTCAATACAGGCCTATTGCAGGAGTAGGGGTTGGGGGCTAGGGAAGGGCTAGCCGAGTTGGACCTATTTCGGGTACTTTACAATTCTGGGCAACGAAGCTCCCCCTTCATCTTTTTTGTATCTTTTGTGGTAGACCTATAGGATAGCACTGCAACCCATTAGATTCGCACTCCCATATGCTCTTATTCTGAAGCCAGTGCCCTATGTCCTTACACTCGGGTGATTTTTTATCATATAATCAACTCAGAGACTTTAAAAATCCGACTAGCAACTTTTATAGATTTAGAGGGGTTTGTTGCTAGCTATTCACAGGCATTTGATAGAGGAGTCCCTTCTATTAAATGAATTACATTCAATTACTATATAAATTACTATAGGGAGGAATGCCGAAGGTTTTGGTAAGGAGTTGCGGTGAACATATGCAGGTTGCGAGTGCATACAACTTGCTTCTACCCACGATTAGTGAATAGAAAACAATCAAGCATCAGTGCTTTAGTGGTATAAATTCATCATTAGCATAATAAATAATCAAGCTCTTTGGGCCCCACAATGCTGGTTTATACTTCCTAGGTTCTAATTCTGTAAATCCTGAAAAGCAGCAATATCTGGCGCTGGGCCACCTGAATATAGGTCTCCCAAAAGCTGCTATAAATGGACCTAGATTCTTAATTTATTTTAGCAGGGTCCATTTCCAGACATATGTATATATGGCTGTATATAGTGCCTGGTTTATACTTCAAAGGTACTACTCCTGATCAGAAACTGGAGCTGATTCTTGCCGATTCTACACTTTACGCTCAAGCCTTATAAGCAAACAGTCTGATATCCTTTGCACTAGAAAGAGTACCCTTTCGATACTGTACCATGTCTCCTACCCAAGCTTACACTAATAGGCCTATTCTATATTTGCATTGGCTATCTACCTACTATTAAAGCAGCATTAAACGCCCTTCTCTATATTCTCTATCCGCCACTCATTCAAAGGGTCAAAGGAAGCCTCTATGTCAATATAATGACAGCCAAAGGACCTGTTCTCGCAGCTGAAAGCATGTCTCTATTAGTAAAATTGCCTCCTTATTGCAGCGTTGGAATTGACTGCAAATACTTCCACTGCTGCCCAATAGAAGATATTTGTAAGGATGCCTCCTTACCCGGTACCGTCACGGGCCACCGACAGGCCACCCCCTATATAGTGATTTCCTTTGCGGACCAACTCCCGTAGTTGGTAAAGGTCGTGGACCTCGCCTGATGGATCGAACCAGAGTAGGCACCGATGCGAACCAGCGAGGCCTTATTTATCACTCCGCACTCAAGAGCTCAGGGTCAAGGTGGGTATGTGACGGGAGTGGGGTCGGGAGCTAATGAAGGGCTAGCCGAGTCGGACCCGTTTCGGGTACTTGACGATTCTGGGCGACGAAGCTCCCCCTTCATCTTTTTTGTATCTTTCGTAGTAGACCTATAGGATAGCACCGCAACCCATCAGACTCACACTCCTATATGCACTTATTCTGAAGCCAGTGCCCTATGTCCTTACAATATTGAGAGGCATAATAGGAGACAACAATAGGAGGAAGAGTATATAGAGCTAGTGGTTAAGTTGCACCCGATAGAGCAATCGACACTATTACCAAATACATCAACAAATACTGTAAAAAGACTCTGATGATTTTTGAAGTCACTTGGAAAAGCATAATCAATAGAGGACAGTTGTAGAGGTTAGCATCGATCGAAGTTTCCAGTACAAATGAGACTGGCATATGACACAATCAACCCTAGCGCCATTCCCCAGTATACTCTATAGGGATGAGATCCCAGGTGGTGGGGATTCTGAGGCATAAGACATATTTTGAGGAGCTTTTCACAGAGTGGAGGATATACAGAGAAGGGGGAGTGTTGAAAGGGATGAAACTGGTGTATAGAGCTTGACTACTGATCGACGCTGCTTATATTGTGTCTCCCTATCTACCTAGACCTAAGACCTATACAACCACCACTATTACCTGCCACTCCTATCCCTATATCTAAATATCATGCGTCTATATTGTCTTTAGCAATTTTCCTGCAAGGCCTGAATATAGTATTCGAGAGGAGCCGGTGTGCAAAGAGGATGCCTTATATATATAATATATATATATAACGAGTCAGCCACCTAAGCGAGTCGGCCACTTTCCACTATTTCCACCACCTTTAACTTTGTAACTATTTCCCTCTACCTACAAAAATAGAATCTACTTCAAATGAAAGATGTATAATCCTAGCAATTGAAGCTCTTAAAAACGACCCCAAACTTACTGAACGAGCTGCGGCAGGTATCTATAATGTTCCGCAGATGACTTTAGCTAACCGATACACTAGAAAACTATCAAGATACAATATAACTGCAAATAGAAGGAAGCTGACCAATACTGAAGAGAGTGTGCTTCTTGATTGTATTATTGATCTAATTGAGCGAGGATTTCCACCCCGGCTCGAAGATATATAAGATATAGCCAATTGTCTCCTTAGGGTATACAATATAATGCATATTGGCTCACGATAGGTAGAGAACTTCATATAATGCCAACCAGCCCTCAATATGCATTTTCGACATCAGATTGACTACCAGAGAGCCCTAGCTGAAGATCCTAAGATTATATAAGCTTGGTTTGCACTTATATAAAATATAATTGCAAAATATAGTATTGTCAACTTAGATATCTACAACTTTGATAAGACTGGGTTTTTAATGGGAATACTCTTGTATACTAAGGTTATAACAACCTCTGATCGAAGGAACAGGCCTTGTATAAAGCAGCCTGGTAATCGGGAATGGGTTTCTGTAATCCAAGGTGTATATATAGACAGCTGGGCAATGCCGCTATATATCATTGTCAAGGGCAAATATCACCTCCTCTTATAGTAATGTAGTGTATGGCCTAATGCGACATATGGCCTAACGTGACAGTAAATCTGACCCTATCCTCTTTGATCGTGTCCTACGTGCTACATAATCGACCAACTCATTGTCCGATGCCGACGATATGTTTTCTAGTACCTCTGCTTCCTCCTCCTCCTTGGCTTCCTCAATAGGACGCTTGTATGGGCGCCTGCGAGGTCGTTTTGCAACTGGCTTAGTCTCCACCTCTCGCGCAACATCTAACACATCTTGTGTGCTATATATAAACTTTCCTTCCAATCGGACTCTTTTGCCTCTTATATGAGCTTTTCGTGCTTGTAGTAGTTCTTCTTTCTCTTGTAGCTGCTTATGAAGAATAATGAGCTCGGTATTCTGTGTTTCAGCCATACAGGTGACCCGGTCTACATATCGCTTTGCGGGTGATACGAGACCTGGCACCTGTGCAAGTACTGAATTTAAGAGCACATTTGACTCCTGTAGTTCAGTCCTATCTGGAGGCGAGCTCTTAAGCAATGAGAAGTCTAGATTGTCTCGAGCGGGTGGTGTATATGGCTTTTGGAGGGCAGAAGCAGGTTGGATTGGGAGCCGATCAAGTATCTTTTGCGGGTTTGAAGGTATTAAACCTGAACCTCTCTATCCACTAAGAATGTTGTCTAATATAATAGCCTTCTTGCGAGCCCGGATAAACATTTGCATCCATTCAGCATATGGGATCCGTTGTGAACTATATTGAGAGACAGCATCTGTCTCCCCTGTATAGGCATGCTTAAATGCTGAGAACACTCCAATATCAAGTGGTTGAAGAAGATGCAAACAATATAGAGGCATTATAAGCAAGTCGATATCGTTCTCTATACAATACGCAATAAAATCAGCTCGTATATGACTTCCATGGCCATCCGCAATTAACAGTCGATATTGGTTCCCTGCTATTTCTTATGTTTGAGGCTCAAATACCTTTATTAACCAATGCAAACCAAGATCGTTAGATGTCCAGCTATTCTTACTAACTGCGAAATGCCAGTTAGAAGGTGTTTCAGAAGGTAGCCAGCTAGAGTTTAGATTTTTGGCCTTAAAGATGATCATTGGCGTTAAAGATACACCAGCTGCATTGATGCATTCGATATCAGTTACCCACTCTTGTTTGCCTACTACACTCTTATGCTTTTGGTTTAATTTAGCTGGAACAAGAACTCGTGTAGTCTGACTCTCTCCAATCCCAAAACCTGACTCGTCTATATTCCAGATATTCTGCACTTCATATGTATGTTCCTGAAGTTGCGCTGCAACTGCATTAAACCAGCGCTCAATTACCTCGTATGAAGCCCCATCGAATCGCACATTCTGCATTTGACGAGCATAGATACCCTGAACTATTGGGTGCCGATTCTGAAACCGATAGAGCCATTTGTGGCCAATTGGGGAGGTTGTCTTAACGATGGCTTCATTTCTGGAGACACATCTAATGTATTGATGTCAAATTAACTCAGCCAAGTCCTTTAGTAGTGCAGGTGTCATTGGCGATCCAGCATATGTATAATGCATAATCCATCTTACTAAAGTCTTTTCTTCCGCATTTGAAAGAATCTGATTTATCTCACAAGCCTGAGCTCGCGAGTTACCTCCAGCCATTCTTCGACCAAGGGTATCATGTGAGACTTCAAAGTGGCAGGCAGTAGCACGAACAGAGGAAAACTCGCTGTCTTTTAGTGACTGAATAGCTTCCTGGAACTGAGTTTCATAATGCAATGATTTTGAGCGGTTGGTAGGATGTATTGCAAAAGTTATTCTAATTTAAAGGTAGTGGGGTCGGATTTACTGTCGCGTTAGGCCATATGTCGCATTAGGCTATACACTACATTATACCAATAGCCAATTCCCACCAACCTAGCAGATCCATCTGAGCGAAAATGGCTAGACTACAAATGCAATAGGCTTAGATTGGTTAAATCACTTTAAGGGATATACTAAGCCTCATACAACTGGTGGATATAGGCTTCTAATCCTTGATGGCTATAATAGCCACCAGGCTACTGAATTCGACGATTTCTGCAAGCTGAACAATATCATACTGCTTTATATGCCTCCCTATTCATCGTATATCCTCCAGCCTCTCGATATAGGCTGTTTTAGCCTATTAAAAGCTTTATATAGTAAGGCAATTGAGCAGATATATAAGGACATAGGGCACTGGCTTCAGAATAAGAGCATATGGGAGTGCGAATCTAATGGGTTGCAGTGCTATCCTATAGGTCTACCACAAAAGATACAAAAAAGATGAAGGGGGAGCTTCGTTGCCCAGAATTGTAAAGTACCCGAAATAGGTCCAACTCGGCTAGCCCTTCCCTAGCCCCCAACCCCTACTCCTGCAATAGGCCTGTATTGACCCCGAGATCCTGAGTGTGGTTCGATATACAAAGCATCACTGGTTTGCCTCGGTGCCTACTCTGGTTCAATCCATCAGGCGGGGTTTATGACTTTTATCGGTTATAGGACCCGAGTCAGGTCTGCAAAGGAAATAACTATATAAGGGGTGGCCTGTCGGTGGCCTACAATGGCACCAGGTAAGGAGGCATCCTTACAAGATGATGTAGAGGTATATAACTCACATTACAAAAGACGACTTCTTTCCTGCCTTCTAGTAGGCCTTTTTTGCTTCAATAGGAGAAGAAAATATACAAGCTGGCTTCCGAGCAACTGGCCTTGTTCTATACAATCCTGAAATAGTGATTTCTCGCCTGGATTTTAAGCCTAGAATACCTACACTATCAAACTCCCAGCCAGGAACTGCTATCTCCTGGTATCTAAAAACGCTAACTATAGCAATTGAGGCTATACAAAGCTCTACTACCTTAAAATCTAGGATTGCTAGACATCAGAGTAGCTCTCCAATGCACCTATATAATGTAGTTGATATATAGGCTAAAGGTATCTCAATGCTAGCATATAGACTAGCCCTTCTTGAAGCTGAGAACCGGGAGCTTTATATAGCAAATGACCTATTAAGTAAACGCCGGAGGGCAAAAAAAAAGCCGCCTACAGCTTAGAGGATCACTTTCAGCACCTGAAGCAGATGCGATACGAATAGAAAAGGGTATGGTTGACGCTACAGGGGAGAATATATATAGGTGCTGCGTCTGACCCCACCCCTACAACCTTGCGCGGGGACTTTCCCGATGGACGGCCATACTTCAACTGGTGGGCGAACACAAGTGCTGTTTTCCCACTTGCCGCGAACAGCAACAGGATCGTATCGTCCCCGATTCGTGCGTCCTTGGTAGTCCATCCCGAATTGGCGCTAGATGGATGGACAAGCTCGCTTGGGCCCCACGAAAAGACGAAGCGATTCATCATGTAGCCAGTCTCGAACAGGCCTTGCAAAAGAGAATCATAGCCTTCGCTTTGCTTCCGCTCGGCCTTCTGCTGAGTGGTCATTTCTGACTGGTAGAAGAGGTAGCGGTTGTAAACTGACATCAACTTCTCTCTCTGAGGACTGATTTCCACACATTGTCCGTTCGCGTCTGCATTGATCTCGATGTGCATGTCAACAGGTAGCGTCATGCACGTGCGTCCCCACTTCGATACCTAGATCTTCAGGAACACTACTCTCCACCACGATGCCATAGCCCAAGCCGATACCCTTCCGTAATCCTGCGGGTTGGCGAATTCAGCAGGGATGGAAGGAGGTAGAGGATGGACGTCCCACCAACCGAGGAGATGACCATAGCGTGCGTAAGTGAAGTTGTTGGTAGTTAAGGAAAGGATTGCTGTGCAGATGCGTAGGGAGTACGGTATCAGAGGTGGAAGAGGGAGGGCATTGGGGAGGGCAACGAGGTGTTGGTCCTCGTAGTTCTGTTTGGAGAGGACTTGGATTGTTGGTGCTATTGGCGTATATCTGGCCATTTTTGCGAGCAGATGTATTAATATTCTATGCTAGATGATGTGGGGAGGAGATCTCTAGCTTTTAATGGAAATGTCACAGACATGATTAAATAGAGATTGCACTCACGGCATTAATTGTCCCGCTCGTGGGACTGCTTATGCTGATGTCTTCATTATTCGTTCACCATATGGCGCGAAATGGTACATTGGACTTCAATCAGGCAGCCCGTTTGAGTTCTGTAAGCTGTAAATTCGTCCTGTGAGGCTATGTACGAATAAGAATTCTGTGTGTCGGAGAGGCGGGACGACCATTCAATCAATCCCTGCGTACCTCGGCTCACCTCTGATTTGGAGTTTAGGCCAGGCAGACGCGACGACGTATTGCGGAAATAGCTCCCTATTCTGCCATGCCACATTAATGTTGATGGATTGGACGTGGATCTGAGATCAAAGTGAATCAAAGTCTTCAAAAGATGTAAGACGGAGGAACTGTGTGCCAATGTCCGCAAATGTATCAAAAAGATTGTAAAGTATTAAGTATTCGGACATACCAACCTTACTTTATGAGTCGGGCTCGGGGTATCTTGAATCCTGTTAATGTTCATGCTCACGACGTTTCTATCTCTGACATGGTTGACTGAAGAATGATAATCACATATAAGAATCGAGGCCAGATAAACACTCGGCTTTATCCGTTGTTTAAGAACTTGCACCGGCCAGTCCTAACCAAGCCGTTCCATCGGAATATGGAGGTACCTATACCTATAGCTGCTGAAGCCTCACAATCAGACAGTCTTCAATCTTTCAAGCGCCTTAGCAGCAAAGCTTACCTCTACACCCCCTTTGGAATGCACGAGAGCGACTCAGGACCACTGTCAAATCCAGACACCAATGCACCCCATCTCATTTTCCTAGTATCATGGATGAACGCATCCCCTCGCCACATTTCAAAATATACCTCCCACTACCAAATCCTCTATCCCTCTACCCCTATTCTGCTCGTCACAAGCTCCGCATCCGACTTCTTCCCCTTCTCCATCCAGCACCGCCTAGCCACACTCGTTCCCGCAATCAGTGCCATCCGCGCCTACACCGACGAGAGGCAAGTCTCCCGCAATGGCCTCCTAGTCCACGCCATGTCCAACGGCGGCGGCGGGCAACTCGCGCTAATATCCAAGCAATATCTCACGGAGACGGGACAACCCTTACCAGCAAACACCATTATATATGACTCATTGCCTGGAACGGCGCGCTTTAAGCAAGGGCTTGCGACATTTTCTCTCGGCCTACCTGCAACTTGGTACTTGAGAATGCCTATGCAACTGATGTTCAGCATCTTGTTGCTTTTTTGCTATATCCTACCACAGATCCTAGGACAGAAGATTTCGGCTTTGGTGATTTTCAATTCTATTAGGCCGGAATTCATCCGCAAGGAGGCAAAGAGATGTTATATCTACTCAGATGGGGATGAGGTTGTTTTGGATAGGGATGTGGAGGAGCATGCAAGAGAAGCGGAGAGGAATGGACTGAGTGTTGAGATGGTGAAGTTTGACGGTACGAGCCATGTGGGACACATGAGATCTGATCCAGCAAGATATTGGGGGATAGTGAAGCGGAGTTGGGAGGGTCGGGCTTGAGATGTGTCTTTTTATTTGGCCATTTGATCATTATCTTCATTCTTCAATCATCTATTAAAGTATCCTGTATCAGTTCGACTTCGCGCATCTATCACACCTCGCAGTGAACCTTTGAGTGCAAAAAGCAAGACAAGGGATAACCTAGGGCTCAGTGACTTATTTTATTTCAATGTGGCTACTATATACACCTGAACTATATTGGTTTCTACAACCCAAATCTCGCACCATATCTTGATTCTCGTGTTCAACAAGCACTAACCGCCTCAAATATCTATTTCCATTCTCGTCGCTTTCACCAACCTGAGCCTCCCAGATTTTGCCACCAGTGCCAAGAAAAATTATGGGTACTTTCAATCTAAGCATCTCAAAAACTATGCACGCCTTGATATTTCTTATATATTTACATAAGAGTTATTCTGTGGCTACTCTTAAACACTCTGAACTCCTCCTACTAGAAAATCACGTTAGCGTTGTTACCCTCAAGTTTAATTTGCAGAGAATTTCTATCCATAGCGCAAAAGAGTTCCTCCATCATAGCTTCACCATCGTGTTCTTATCAATCCCGGCGCTTATAAAAGGGTCTTAGTTATTGTTCTATCGAAGATAATTAAGTCACGTTGCGCGCTATGCTCTCTTCCCCATATCTATTGCTGACAGCATCCATTACTAAAGCTTCCACTTATATATCCACACTGTCTAACGCACGAACATTATACAGATTTGATCAGATACTCATTTGCCTTACCGAACTTTCAGCGCCCTAGGAATGCTACTACTAATCCTATATGTATAAATATGGCCCTAAATCCTCACTTTCACTATGGGACGCCCTAACATTACCCACGGCCACGTTTCTCTATCATCACACTTACTAGTACTCCACTAGGGTACTTCACAGGTCGCCTAAAATGATGTCGACGGCCTGCTCAGCGATTGCATAGATGGCGACCTGGTAATGTGAAGCAATCGGTTGCGGAATCTGCGATATCGTCAATCATTGGAGAAACATGCCAAATCTAATAGGCAAGTACTTACCACACTGGCATCTACAACGCGAAGATTTTTCACGCCATAAACCTTGAGCGATGCATCAACCACCTTGCCCATGGCAGCCGTACCTCCAGGGTGGAACACCGTCGATCCTCCCAACTTGATGCGCTCGTCGATCTGCTCATCCGAAGCATCCAGACCAGCAACCGCGTAGCCGGGAGGAGTGTGTTCCTCGACGACAAGTTCCTTACCTTCAGGTGTGTCAAACATGAGCTTCGAGTGCATGCGGAAGCCCTCGCGCATGACATGCTTATCCGCCTCCGTGGCGTAGTAGTTGGGATCGATAAAAGGAGGCGCTGCGGGGTCGCTTGAGCCTATAGTGACGGTACCTCGCGAAGTCGGCAGACAGCCCATGTAGAAAGTCATGATGGAGTTTCCGTCCATGGGAACAGCGAGTCCTTGGGTTTCAGAAGCCATTGCGGCGTACAGAAGATTCATCTCTAGATGACTGCGGTTCTTGAGCAGTGGATGGTCGTCAGACACCTGGCCTTCGTCTTTCTCGAGCGCAGCCATGAGCGGCGCAGTTGGAATTGGGGCCGTGACGAGCCAGTCGACCGGCCCCCCTTTCTCGTAGTTGGGACCGCCAAAGAGTAGCGATCCAATGGAGAGGCCCTTTTCGGGATGTCGCAGCTTCCAGTACCGGAACAGCATCAGGTGGTCAAACAAGTTGGTGCCGACCGCAGGCAGGTCTACGGCGGTTGTAATGCCATACTGGGAGAGAATGGTCGGATCTCCGATACCAGAAAGTTGGAGGATCTTGGGAGTTCCGTATGCGCCACAAGACACGACGACTTGGCCTCCCTCCTTGACTAGGTGTTTCTTCCCACTAGCGAGTTCAACACCGATGGCAACCTTCTCGTCATTGACGATGACGCGACGCACTAGGGTGTCGGTGAGCACCTTCACTCCGGCCAGAGGATATGTGTCAGTGACAATCTGTCGCTTTCCGTCTTTCCAGTTTTCGACTAGGTCGGTGATACCCTGGGGGTGGCCGTTATTCGCATCAGGTATGTGTTTGAGTCCAAGGTTGGACCACAGCTTTAAGACGTGGTCACGCAGCGGAAACTTGCGGCCAGATGAGCTAACCGAAGCAGTGATGACAGGGCCTTCAAAGCCGTGCTGCTCCGGGTCCGCATTCGGATCGAAGTGCTTCTCGGACCGCTTGAAGTAAGGGAGCAGCCCATTGTAGCTCCACCGGTCGTCCTTAACTTCACGTGCCCACTCGTCGTAGTCAAGTTTATCTCCACGGATCCAGCCGCCGGAGTTGATGATGGTTCCGCCCGACAGGCCCTTGATGGCGCAATTGTATTTTGGCGCGCCTTTCAAGTGCTTCTGGGGAACCGTCATGTATTTATAGTCGAGGTCTGAGAAGTGCAGGAGGGCAGCCTCGGCGGGGTTGGAGATGTGAGGTTTGCCAGTGACATCGGGCCCTGCTTCAATGAGGAGGATGGACAGCCCCGGCTTACGTTGGTGGAGTCTTGAGGCAAGCACGACGCCGCCGATGCCGCCACCAACGATGATGATGTCTGCCATAATTGATTTTGTACTATCCGTTACGAACTGAGGTATAGTGACGTGTGTCGACTTTCTTGCTTGGCTCGTTGTTTGTTTTTATTTTATTTCTTGAGCTACTCCTACCTTCACGTTACCTAGAAGGCTCCCCGCATTAGCCCGTGCGAACTGCGCCGCATTTAACCAATTAGGCCCTGAGGGAGAGGTGGCACAAACAACAAGCAATGGTAGTATCAGGTCAGCTTCATGTATTAATGAGAGGCACCTGCGCTCGACCTCATATATACCCCAAACGAGCGTTAAGCCTGTGATCTAGCCCAGAAATAAACATTGGAACGATAAGTTATTTGTGATGTTTAATACATTATAGAGTTGTGGTGTTTTATAGAGAAGTGAGGTCAAGAGGAGTAGGTAGCAGCCAAATTGCGAGGTATTACGCGTGGCCATGTCGATCAAGGCTGGCGCAAGGTGAAGTTCAGCCTAGCCTCGCTTCAGCCACTAAGTCGAGAGATTAAAACCAAAGAGGCAGTTTATGGATCCTCAAAGACGGAGTCTATCACAAGGATAAGTCGGTGTATAACTAGTAAGGGTTCATCGAGACCATCGGATGTTGAGAGATCATCGAGCACACTCGTGTGAAGGGTGATCAGAGCCATGGGATGCAGGTGGTACTACTCTATAATGGGTGAATTAGTGGATGCGGGGCAAAGTGGGGGCGGCGAGTCCCGATTAACAGGGGCCGAACAGCGTGCCACTGTGCTAGGAGTTGCGTCATACCACCTTCTTGGCGCCGAGGCGGCTTTTGCGTGACTTTAAAACCTATCCGAAAGGTTTGGACCTTGGAGAGACCGCGAATAGTAAGCTCTGTTTCTCTCACTCTGATTCTTCCTCGTTGATCACACACTTCATCTCTCGCGGCTGTAGTGTGACTTGGCGCTCACGTAAGCTTACCACTAACAAAGTAAGAGGTAAGCTTATTACAATATCAACAAAGGCGAGTGCTAGAGGAGTGACAATGGCAGATAGTGCGTCATAGGTTTAATGACCGGGAATTTGGTATGAGTTAGCGATGATGATGGGGGGAGGTTATGGTAGTCACTGTGCTAACTCTTTAAGGGGATATAGTGATATTGTAATTTGAACACCTAGATTAATTCCGAAGTAGAATCCGAATATCTTGATTAATTTTGGGAGTACGGTTAACTTAACTGTACAAGCCATGCGCTGGTAAATTTTTTAACATTTTTTGTTTGTCTGGAAACGGATGCCCCAGCCACCTCGCTTAACGGGAAGTGGGTTTATTCCATACCTTGACTCTGCCCCAACGTCATGCTTTTAAACTCATTAACATCAACATCACCATTGTCAATCTCGGTTCAATCTTCGACTTAATCAACATTTATTACAATGGGGGGAGGTCCTGAATATCCAATTCGAGAGGAGAACGGCCATGACAAGGGGGACAAACACCTGAGGGGGATTGTTGACATGGGAAGGTGATGTCACTCTCATCCGCTCCTCGTTTTTACCAATTCCAACATTCAATCAGCAATGGAATTCGCTTCTCAATCACCAATCTCGCTCCTCCAACTTCACGTATTCTCCCAACACTGGTATCTTACCGTTTGGATGTCAGCCTTTACTCAGCTCAATACGACCCGAAAACGGGTGAACGAGTTCCAATTCCGCACGACACCATTGCAAAAGTCGTGGCAGCACTACTCCGCTTTAAAGTCCTTTGTAATGAATTCAATGTTGCAAAGAAGCATATCAGAATCATCGCTACAGAAGCGACCCGAACTGCTATCAACTCAGTCCAGTACCGGAAGGAAATCAAGAATGCGACTGGCATTGAAGTTGAGATGTTGGCAAAAGAAGAAGAGGGTTTTGTGGGAGCTCTAGGGGTTGCAAGTGGATTCTCCGATCTCAGTGGGCTCGTTATGGATCTTGGTGGTGGAAGCTGTCAAATCACCTGGATGGTCTTGACAAACGGAAATGTCAAAATCTACCCTAAAGGATCCATCAGTTTTCCCTACGGAGCAGCAGCTCTTACTAAGAAGTTGGAAGCCTTAAGGGATGGTAAATCTACCGAAGAAGCCGATAAAGCAGTTGCCGAATTCCGCGTAGAAATGAAAACCAACTTCATTAATGCATACAATCAACTTAGAATCCCCGACGAGATGGTCCAAAAAGCCATTGAAAAAGGAGGATTCCCTCTTTACTTGTCCGGTGGCGGTTTTAGAGGATGGGGATACCTTCTCCTTTACATGTCTCAGACTCACGGCCGTGACTACCCTATCTCTCTTATCAATGGATTCTCAGCTCCAAAGTCCGACTTTGAAGATGTCGAAAGATTGAAGAAGGTGGCTCGTCAGGCTGATAAAATATTCAGAGTTTCCGATCGTCGGCGAGCTCAAGTTCCTGCGGTTGCTTTCCTAGTCAATGTCTTGGCCGAGGCGCTTCCGCATGGTATTCAGGTGGCTCATTTCTGCCAAGGTGGAGTCCGGGAGGGTATCTTGTTCGAAGAGCTTTCGACCGAAGTGCGAGAGGATAACCCTCTAGAAGTTGCGACTAAGGTATACGCTCACAAGTCTGCTAATTCTCTCAGCGATCTTATCATGGCATCTATTCCAAGAGCCGGAAAAAGGTCTTTCCCGAATTCCATCAGAAAACACGTCATTCATGCATTTGCCAACACCTTGTTTGTTCACAGCTCGATGTCAAAAGAAACTGCTTCTACAGCAGCAATGTATGCTAGTAGCATAGGGCTTCTATCCTCGGTTCATGGAGTCGCCCATACTGATCGTGCGCTTCTCTCATTGATGTTAGAGGAAAGATACGAAGGCGAACTTCCACCTCGCGAGCAGAAATTCAAACTCAATCTTCAAAGTATCCTAACTCCGGAAGAAGTATGGTGGACTCGCTACGTGGGAGAAATTGGTCAACTCATTTGCACAGTGTATCCTACTGGGATTGTTGATGAGGAAGTGTCGCGACTAAAGATTGACTCAGAATGGGCAAGTGGGTTTGGAAAGAATAACGACAAGGAGGGTCTGCGACTGATTTTGTCAATCAAGAAGGTTAAGAACGATCCTCAAATGGTAAAAGAAGCTCTAGAGGGAATTGTGGGGGATATAAATAAAGTTGGCAAGCGGAAGAATTGGATTGGTGGGAGGAAGGGATGGGGTATGGCTATTGATATCAATATCAAGGAGGTCAATGACTTTTAATTAGTAGTGTCTTTTATACAATTTAGGACTGGGTATGGAAAATTAGGGTAATATAAGGCGACGGACTGATCTCTCTTTGGGGCTTAGCTCGTGGTTATGTGTCTTAGTCCTTAACGGTCATAAGAGTTACCACTTAGATGAGTTTGAAGAATATTACAAGGAACATAGCATTATTACACCTTACATGCCTGCTTATTCTTCTCATCTATTCTACCTGCTTAATGTTGGCTGGTTTAGTGTAAGGGTCGTAAACCTAAGAGTCTCACGGGAGTCCAGGGAACCAGGTCAGAAGGCAGGAAAGGAGGATCGTATTCTGTAAGCTCAATAGGTCTACGTAGATACAGCGACTATTGACTGGAGGCCTTCTTCTTAGGCCTCCAACCCCTTTTATCCTAGAACCCGTGGTACCCTCAATTGCCGAGCGGCTCCACAATAGGGCACCCCTATGGGGGAGGCGCGCATGTGACGGTCCCTCACGTACAGGCCTTACAAGTACCCTTTCACTTCAACACTAATTATTGGAGCAAAGACACCGCCCCTGAACTCTAAAAATCCGTCGTCCCTACCTCTGGCCTTAAACGTCCTCACTATAGCTCTGTATATATGGTGCCCCTAACATCAAGCGGCCCTCCCCGACTCCCCTGCCACCATGGCAGCCACCCACCTGGCACTTTGAGCTTCCGCTTCTGTTATCCATATCTATGTCCCCCAGCTCTTCCATGCAAGTCGTCACGTCTTTCAATCACAACACTCTATTCCTCTGTACCTGTCACCCCCCATAGCGACGGTATGGCCAAAATTGCACCCACTTTAGACGGAACAAGCTCATTGTTGTCATAGTCTCTAGAAGGAGCGCACTCGTTGATTCATGTCTCCTTCAACGCCTTCATAATCATGTCGAACGTCGTCAACTAAAGCTAAAGACAAACTGTTAGATTTTGCGTTTGGTTCTCATTCGAATAGCCTAGATCTCATGACTTGTTGACTCGTGACATTTATTAGGAAATTATCAGCGACAGAGTCCAAGCACAAAATGAAGTCAAAATTATGTATGATAGAGCGGACGAGATGCCTATGTTCCACTAACATAGAGCGGAACATAGTAGTAGGTTAATAGAAATCCGGCATTAGTGATTTAGTAGTATGAAACCATCACTACTATTATATTTTTGTAACGCTGATGGTCTAAACTGTAGACTATCACAGAGGTTTTGTTGCGTCGGTTTACTTGTCAGAGGAGGCAGGGGATCATACACTAAGTCTTTCGTAAAACACGTTACAGTATATAAAGAATACTATATTGAGTTGAGTACAAAGCTCCTATACTAAGGAATAACTATCTACTTATATAGTGGCGTCGTGCCAAAGGGATATTCAGGATAGTTGGATATCCCGAATATCCCAACTATCCAACTATCCATCATATACTATCCTAGAGTATAGTCCAAGTTCCGAATCGCCATGATACCTAGCAGCCAGAACCGCTAGCCGTAACACCGAGTAGCCCGGCAAGCTGCTAACCGGGCCTGTAGGTAGCTCTATGGGGTAGGGGTTAAGGCCCGGAAACAGGAGCGCCTCTGGAAGAAGAGGGTAAAAGCTCTTCTTCAGGCTGGCAACCCAATTCCTCCGGAGGATCGTGAGCTAATTCACGACCCTGAGCTTGAGCCCGAGCCCGGGTTTGAGCTCGAGCTACAGCTCCAGCTTGAGCTCGAGTATATAGGGGTAGGGAGTGAGAGCGAGAGCGAGAGTGGGAGCGAGAGTGGGAGCGGGAGTGGGAGTGGGAGTAGTCAAAGTGATAGTTTTGTAGATTAAATTCTCTATGTACCTTTACATATAATTTACTATATAAAGGTACTTACAAATGTTGGTGGTCGCGAACGCACTCCGCTTCCACCTACAATTAGCTACTGGAATAAAAGAGGGGTCCTCCTTTAGTCATATGCTGTCACAGTCGCCCGAGAGGCGGTGTCGATCCGGAGGGTGTGTCGGGGTTGTTAGGGCTCAGTCTCACGCTGGGGTATAGTAGCATAGAGTTAGAACATGTTGGTAAGACACATGATGCACCGCCTAAAGGCTCTAGCGGACTAGTCTGAAGTCGGCACCGATCCGCCACTGTCTCTGTCACGGTATCGGAGGGCCTACCAATTACAGTTTGCCACGAGTACACCTGTGTATCGGTGCCGAAGTCCTATTATATAGACAGTAACTCTCCCCTTGAGTCGAGGGGCAGAGTTCAGTCTGGAAAAATACAGTCATGCATTCTAGCACTCTGCCTATACTCATTACATATGCCCTGTGACCTAGTAGGTGATGCTACTAATAGGACAGCCGAAATTGTGACAAGTTGTAACGTATGGCATAAGCGAATGGTGCATATAAGCATATAGTGCACCCTAGCAAAAAAATCAAATCTTTTACCTTATACTTATATTTTCTCTACAACCAGATATGGAAACTGTGTCAAAAGAAAGCCTTATGATCCTTGCCCTCCAGGCTCTGAAAAACGACCCTAAACTTAGTGTATGAAAGGCTGCTCAGATATATAGGGTCTCTCTAACAACTTTGATATATCGCCAGAAAGGAAAACCCTCTCAAGCGGAAACAACAGTTAAATCACAAAAACTTTCAAATCTAGAAGAGAAGACTATTGTTCAGAGGTTACTTAAGCTAGATTCCCAAGGGTTTCCTATACGAATATATAGTATAGGGATATGGCAAATTTACTTTGTCACAAACGCAATGCATTACCAGTTGGAAAGAATTGGGCTGAAAACTTCATTCGGCGACAACCAGAGCTCCAGATACAAAAAACGCATTCATATGATAATCAGAGGGCATTATTTGAGGATCCAGAAAAGATTCAGGATTGGCTTAGGCTTATGGCCAACTTTATAGCCAAATTTAGGATATATATTGAGGATATATACAACTTTGACAAGACAGGGTTTTTGATGGGCATTCTTGGGACTACTACTGTTGTAACAAGCTCAGATCGTATAACTAAGCCTAAACTGATCCAGCCTGGCAATCGAGAGTGGGTGACAGTGATTCAGGGCATCAATTCACAGGGCTAGGCTGTCCCGCCATTTATTGTTTTTAAGGGCAAATGGCATCTCGCTTCCTGGTACGAAAAAGAGTATTTTCCAGATGATTGGAGGATTGCTATCTCTGAAAATGGCTGGACAACAAATGAAGTCACTCTAGAATGGCTTAAGCACTTTGAGAAGTTTACTTGTCTAAAGACAGTAGGTACTTACCCCCTCCTGGTCCTAGACGGCCATGAAAGTCACCACTCTACTGCCTTTGAAGAATACTATTGTATGAATAACATTCTTACACTCTGTATACCAGCCCATTCATCTCACCTACTCCAACCTTTAGATATTGGGTGTTTTAGGCCTTTAAAGAAAGTATATAGTTGACAAATTGAGAATCTTATCCGGACCCAAATTACCTATATTAGCAAGGAATCCTTTATACTTGCATTTATAGAAGCATTTAAAGCTACTATAACTAAGGAAAACATTCAAGGAGGTTTTAGAGGTGCTGGGCTTATACCGTATAACCCAGAGGTAGTTGTAAGGACACAGGGCACTGGCTTCAGAATAAGTGCATATAGGAGTGCAAGTCTGATGGGTTGCGGTGCTATCCTATAGGTCTACTACGAAAGATACAAAAAAGATGAAGGGGGAGCTTTGTCGCCCAGAATCATGAAGTACCCGAAACGGGTCCGACTCGGCTAGCCCTTCACTAGCCCCTAACCCTACTCCTGCAACAGGCCTGCGTTGACCCTGAGTTCCTGGGTGTGGTTCGACATGCAAAGCATGACTGGTTCGCCTCGGTGCCTACTCTGGTTCGATCCATCAGGCGAGGTCCACGACCTTTACCAACTACGGGAGTTGGTCCGCAAAGGAAATCACTATATAGGGGGTGGCCTGTCAGTGGCCCGTGACGGTACCGGGTAAGGAGGCATCCTTACAGGTATCTAGAACCCTACAAACTACAAAACACGCAAGTTCACAGACAACTCTAATTAAGCAAAAGATCATACGACATCATAGTAGCTCCCCAACTCCTATTTTGGAGGCTATGGACCTGTTTGCAAAGGGTATAGCCAAGGTTATACAAGAAAACATACTTTTGAGGACAGAGCTTGAAAGGGTCCAAAAGGCTAATAATGAGCTAAGCCGTCGCTGTTGTATGAAACGACAGTTAATACAGCAAGGAGGAACCCTAGATCTACAAGATATTCAAGAGTTGGAGACTCAGATCGATATTCAGGGCCAACTTCTTAAGGAAGAAGGCCAAAGCAGAGGAAAGAAAAGACAGGGTGAATCATATGATTGACGCTGTGGAGGCTGTGGAAAGACTGGTCATAATAAACGAACCTGCCGGACTAGTAGAGCCGCTTTGTACGGTTCAGGGGATGTATTATAGTAGTCATTTGGAGTTCTAGTTAATGTTTTATCTGTAATTATATATAATACAAAGTAAGGTCAGGTGCACCATTCGCTTGTGTGCACCATTCTCTTGTGCCACACGTTATTCTATCCCAATCACCAAGTTGGCTAGTGTTACGGCCTTCGGGAGGACTATTGGCCGTGCAGATTTCGGGTTAGAGAACATATAATATTCTATAATATTTAGTGTTCACGAACGCACTTTCATTCCATCCACGATTATATAGAATAAACGAATCAATTAAATTCTTATACTAACTATAGGCCTATGTATGTATTGCTTTCAGCTTCAGGTGTGATGGAATTCGGTTGCTACATTCTGCCAAAAGCCACCACCGAACCTGAAAAAGCGGAAGAGATCGGTAAGCAGCTAGGGTGTAATCAGCACATATAGCGATAGTGATTGGCATATAAAAGAAAAGCATCAGTGGTTTAGTGGTAAAATCCATCGTTGCCATCGATGGGCCCCGTGTTCGATTCACGGCTGATGCATTACAGTATAACTCCTCATTTCATGGAGTTGAATTTTTTTTGCCTGTCTCCACAATGTGATGTGGTAAATAACCGAGAATCGGTTTTTGGATCTTCATAAACAATTTAAGGAAGGTGGACAATGTCCCGGCTTTCGGGGAAACAACCCCCCGGCCCTTCCCCAGTAAAAAATGACAGAAGCCTCGGCATGGCCCATCAACTTTTGGACCAACATACTGTACTATCCACAGAAATACCTTCCGCTGCTAAATCGGTGGAAGCATCCGAACCCGGAGGCCTGGTATATCAATCTATTGCGCTAGGCACAAATTTCGGAGTTATTAACTATGGGAATCATTGGAGAAGAGAGAAAATTCTCCTTGGGGAAATTCGTAATCCATACGAATAAACGAACTATGGGGCTTAGGGGTAAACTTCGGCAATACACAACGGGGGGAGCTTCACTCCATCTTATGCGCTGGAAAAGACTACCGCTTTCGGCGATTCTCCTTAGCCCCGGTGTCATTATTAGGCTCTTATGCATGCACAAAGACAACTATGTGGAAAAGCCTAGACTCTTTCAAGTATCGCGAGAGGAGGAGGGGGCGAGAGACACGGGTGGCAGGGACCTCAGTAGGTGCGGAGAATGCGGGGTTTTGCTGTACCCCACCAATATCCTGCACCGTACGACAATTGTTCGGCTGTTGGTCTAGGTAGTTAAGCTTCATCGTCGGGAGAAGTATGGGTGAAGAGGACCCCGCTGCGGCAGAGTGGCTGACTGAAAGTTGACTGAGAGGATATGGAAAGCTTAATTAAGCCGAAGTTTACCCCTCCCCACAGTTACACCCCCCCATCTCCAACTTTTAGAGCCGGCATATCCACACCCGTCGGTCCTGGTTCCGTCTAATTCGTATAATGGGGAAACGCGCCTTTGTAGAGACACTCGGCATTTGAGCATGAGCACAATTGCCAAGAGCTCATAAGCCCCAGGTCAGGGATATTTCGCCGTTAAGAGTATTAATATTGGGTCATTCTAACTATTTCAAGTCCTTATGACCTCGGTCTGACGACAAAATGACCAGGGAGTGCTCTATGGATTGATTACCTGAGCCCATACAATTCCATCCGCCTGGTGTGGAGGTAGCTTTCTGTAGCCCGTATAGAGGACATTCATCGGTGATTCACGACCCCACGATTCCACGACTCCACAACAGCCAAAGAGATGGCGTGGACATACTCGCTAGGGGTACATTTTCATACTCTCCATAGGTTGCCGAAAGTATACTGAGAGAGTAGGTCCGATTAGAGAGTGAACATATTCCGAGGTGATGAACTAACTTTCCATGCTGAGAAATGACGTTAACTGAATTTCATACAAAAGGCATGTTGTGTCTTCTATTTGGGCTCCTCGGCCACCAATCTATCAAGTTAATCCAAAATGGTCTCCTTTACAACCAGGGTGACGGCAGCGTCGTATCTCTCTCTGAGTCTCTTTGCTGGTGCTTCTTTTGGTCAAAATATTACTGATGATGCCTACTTTTATGGGCAATCGCCATCTGTATTACCCTCACGTGAGATATTTGATCCAGTCTCAGCCCTGGTTTTATTGCTTTCCAACAGCTAATTTTCTACCAGCGGAAATTCCTGGTACCCTATCATGGCAAACAGCCCACGCCAAAGCTGTGGCCCTGGTCTCTCAGATGACACTTGCAGAGAGAGCCAACATTACCGTGGGTTACACTCCAACCACGGGCTGTTCAGGTGTTACTGGTAGCGTGCCACGGTTGGGTTGGGAGGGTCTCTGTCTAGCAGATGCTGGCCAAGGATTGAGAGCTACTGACTTTGTCAACGCATACCCCGCTGGTATCAGTGTGGGCTCAAGCTGGAACAAAGCTTTGACGCTTCAGCGTGCGACTCATATGGCAGCCGAGTTCAAGAGAAAGGGGGTTCATGTTTTGCTAGGTCCTGTGGTGGGTCCTTTGGGAAGGGTTGCTCTTGGAGGTAGAAATTGGGAAGGGTTCAGTAATGACCGTACGTCGTTGATCACAACATGAGTAAACACCAATGCTAACATGTTTGCAGCATACCTCTCGGGAAGTCTCGTCCATGATACCATCAAAGGCATCCAAAATGCGGGTGTTATCTCTTCTGTGAAACATTTTATTGGAAATGAGCAGGAAGTCAATCGTAACCCAATAACGTCCGAAGCTAGTGGAGGTATTGGTGGTGGCGATGGGCTTGCTTCGGCCAGTCCTGAAAACATTTCTCAGACAGTTGAGTCTGTCTCATCTAATATTGACGACAAGACAATGCACGAATTATATTTGTGGCCATTTGCTGATGCTATTCATGCTGGATCAGCCTCAGTCATGTGCTCCTACCAGCGGATCAACAACACTTACGGTTGTCATAACCAGAAGACCCAGAATGGCCTCTTGAAAACTGAGCTTGGGTTCGAAGGTTTCGTTGTTTCTGATTGGGGTGCTCAGCGTACGCTTCTCCTCAATCCCAAATTTAAATTTTGCTAACGATTCTAGACGCCGGTATTGCTTCAGCAGAAGGGGGATTGGATATGGCCATGCCTAACGGTGGCTATTTTTGGGGGCAAGATGGCAGCAACCTTACTACGTTCGTCCAGAATGGCAGTATTCCGGAAGCTCGCCTTACCGACAGTGCGTTTTAACTCTTCCCCCGGTCATTATTTTATCACTAACGATATGTTTTCAGTGGCAACTAGAATTGTCGCAGCTTGGTATCAACTTGGTCAAGACGTAAGTCCATACTTATCTTGGGAAGATTTGCCCGCTAATAACCACCCAAGAGAGATTTCCCCCCAGTTAGCCTACCAATCCTCTACAACGTATCACATAAGGCAGTAAACGCCCGCGACCCAGCATCAAAGCCGATTCTCCTCCAAGGTGCAATCGAAGGACATGTACTTGTTAAGAATGTTAACAAGGCGCTACCTTTCAAGAAGCCTAAGCTCCTGTCTCTATTTGGCTACGATGCCGTGGCACCGCCTCGTGTCAATCTTGTCGACGCCAACCTCAATTATAAATTTGGGTTCTTATCGAATTCTGAGTTCTTCTGGAGGGATGCATTTGTATCCCCATTCATAAATCCTGGCCAGATCGGTCCGAACGGAACTTTGACCGTTGGTGGAGGTAGTGGTGGAACAGCCCCTGCCTACATCTCTGCACCGTTTGATGCTCTTCAAGAGCGAGCCTACGCCGATGGATTCCAGCTATTCTGGGATTTCCACTCAACTGCACCACAAGTTGATCAAGCAAGTGATGCCTGTCTGGTTTTCATCAACGCTTTCGCCACCGAGGGTGTAGATCGAGAAGGACTTCATGGTTTGTAACCCCATACAAGAGATACCATAACAAAACATACTGATTGTGGAAATTCTATAGATGATTACTCCGATGATATTATTCTCAACGTCGCTTCAGCTTGTTCTAACACCATAGTTGTCATGCACAACGCTGGTATTCGCCTCGTGGATACATGGATTGAGCACCCCAACATCACCGCTGTCATATTCGCCCATCTTCCAGGGCAAGATTCAGGCCGAGCCGTTGTCTCACTTCTCTTTGGCGATGAATCCCCATCCGGCAAAATGGCCTACACCGTCGCTAGAAACGAGTCAGACTATAACGTCCCAGTCGCTCAGCCAGCCGACGAATTCTTCTTCTTCCCACAAGATGACTTCACAGAGGGTGTCTACATCGACTACCGCGACTTTGACCGAAAAAACATCACGCCAAGATACGAATTCGGTTTTGGTTTAACTTACACTACGTTCGAATATTCCGACCTCAGCGTATCACTTGTCCAAAATGCGAACACATCCCGCTCTGCTCCCGAGTCCCCCATTATCGAAGGCGGAAAGGAGAGTCTTTGGGATGTCATCGCAACAGCCAGCGCAGTGGTTACCAACACCGGCGATGTTACAGCAAAGGAAGTCGCGCAACTCTACGTTCACATTCCGGGAGGCCCTGTGCGTCAGCTTCGGGGATTCGACAAAGTCGAAATTGCGCCAGGCAAGAGCAAAACTGTCAGGTTCACTCTTTTGCGAAGAGATTTATCGGACTGGAATGTTGTTGAACAGGCTTGGGTCTTACAACAGGGGAAATATCCGGTCTGGGTTGGTGCTAGTAGCAGAAATCTTCCATTGAGCGGGGAGTTGACCATTTCCTAAAATTAGAAGGTTATAATGATTAAATTCTAAGTTAATTTATTCTCTGGGAATCATAAATATTTTGCCTAGATATAAAACAGAGAAAATAAGGAGCGTATTATATGTTTTCCTATTAAACACAAGAAGAAAACACTCGTAGGCGTAGGAAAACCGTAATGGATACTTATACCCTAATTGATATCTAACCAGCCCTCTTAAGTTGTATATCGGAACGAGTGGGTCAGGTCAACGGGATGGGCTCCCAAGGGTGATGGAAAAAGCGGGACGACGGTGGGGCGAGATAATGACACGGGCTGTGATAACGAGGCTCGCAGGAACAGGGGGTTGGGATCCACGGTCCATTGCAAGTCATTAGCTCTGTAAATTTATGGGCTAGGTATCTTAATATAAATAAAATCCCAGCCAATTGTATTGGCGGCTTCAATGCAATATGGTGGTATTCGAGTATTGTTGTATCATGCAAACCTTGTCTGCGCAATAGCTACCCTAAGACGACTAGGGCCCTTTCAAAGCATCTCAGCGCTAAAGACGCCGCTTTATTATTTTCGCAAAAGGTAAACCAGAATAGATAAAAAAGCACCATCAGGCCCGCGCGTCCTTTACATCACTAAGCCGCCAATGGCGTTTTCTTGTTGGGGCTCGTCTCAGCCTGTAACTTATTAGCACAGCCTTTGTTGTTTGATATGGCCTGGTTACCCATGACAGGCCGTGATTTTGCTTCATCTACACAATACCATATTTAAGAATTACGGTTCGGCGGCCCTTATATTCATACCTTTTCTAGTGTTCCACGTTCGACTTATCGCTCCGACAATCAATATTTCAAATACCAACAGGTGCAGAAACAATATTGCCCAGGACGCTTGCACAGCCCGGGCCGCGTACTCTAATTGGCCCCCACTACAACTTGAGGACACTAGTGCCAATTTAAAACTCAATATCAGGCATATGTCAAGCCCCATACCCCCTGCCGTGCATACAATCCTATGTCCCCTCCCTCTAAATATGTTGCGTCGGCCAACGGGATGACCCGCTTCAATGTGAAGCCTTGTGGTGTGCCTTTGGGCGCATCTGTGCACCGCGAAGCCACCATGAGGCTGCATATACCTCATCTCCCTCCCGCTCCCTCTACAACTTGCTCTACCCTCTGTCCCTAAACATTAACTATGGCAGGCAACCTTAAAGAACAGAAGATCCCCACAGACGGCGATTCAAGCCGACAACAATCATTCCAGCACCCCGATCCCAACACCATCGTAATGCAACAAGCGCCAGAGGGACAGTTGCCTCCGGCCTACGCGCCGAGCCCTGGGGCAGCACCGGTTCCTCTCCAGCCTCAGCAGGCGCATTTCCAGCAACCTCAGTTTGCCCAACAACCTCAGTTCGTACAGCAGCCGCAGTTCGCGCAACCCCAACAGCAATACTTCATCCAACTGCCAAATGGCACAATGCAGGCCGTTCCGGTGCAGCCAAGTTACGGCCAGCCGATGCCACAACAACCCGTTATGATGATGCCGGCCAAGGAGCAACCAACAATTATCGTCAACAATGCACCAAGTGCTTCTGCAGCAGCAGCGGGCGGTGGAGGGGGAGGCGGCGGCGGCGGCGGCGGCGGTGGTGGGAGCGGGGCAGATGCATGCCTTGCCGGGTGCTGTGGAGGGTGTGCAGCGTGCTTGTGCTGTTCCGTGATGTAGTGTTTCTGCGAGGCACCGCACATCTGGAGTATAGTGCTTGAGTTGGCTCCACCACTATACCAGGGCGCATGTGGCAAACTCATTCAGCCAGATTGATCCACATGCAGGAGACTCAGCATGTAAGACACCTTGGCTAACGGGGTCCGGGGCCCTGGCGTATATGATGGTCGATACATAATAAATTTCGATTAGGGGAATGTGAGGACAACTTGAGAACAATGATGATAATATGGCGAAACGATTGTTTGGGGCGGGATGGCGCGATCAGGATTAGGATTTAGAGTTAGCAGGCCCCATATTATGATTACTGGAAATGTTACCACTCAATAACTTAACTTGGCCATCAACAAATAAAAATGGGCTTACAGAAATCTACAGCAGATCACGACTTTATGTGATGATCTCCCTAGCTTATCGACCAACGGCTGTCAAAACCGACATGACTAAAAACGCGCGTAAAGTCACGAGTTGCCAAAGGTTGGAGATGTTAAGACTACAGCTACAACCTTCAAGTCCCTATCTCGCGAGATCTTTGGCTTAATCGTTTATTATTCTGTGGGTTCTATTTTTCCCATCTCAGACGCCGTATGTCAAGAACCTAGCATTTAATTACCAGCGCCGAAGGCTCAACTCTGAAAGCAACATCCTTGGTCTATCGGTCATGGCATCGATGTGTGCTTCCCCTCTCTTCAATTTTACCCGCCTCGTCGTCCGCGATAGCCATCCATGGAGCTTCAACCCTCGAGAACAACGTAGATTCCCTACTCCATGGTCTCAAAGCCTACACTGGGCATGCGTTTATAACCACGATGCTCCTGTTCGGTGCGTTCTTGACTAACAACCTGAGGAGTATAATGGCGTCTGAGAAGAGTTATTCGCGGTCATTAGCCCGAGTTATCACTATGGTTGCCTCACTAAGATTACTTTGGGACCTCACTGGGCATATAACTGATATATGAATGACGTGGATACGTTTAACATCAAGCATTCACTCTTGCAGCTCTCAATGGAAACGTCTGCTCCTTCCAAGCAGTTTAATCAACCAGAAAACGGCGGCAATCGAGCCTTTTAACCCTAGGGCCTACTAGAGGTCCGTCCCTGAACCTCTGTCCTCCTCAACAAAGAGTCGCATATGGGAGTCAACTTGAACTATTCGGCCCCACGCCGCCACCGTTGAGCCCTTCACTAACTAACTCCCTTCGTATCACCCCACTATACCCCGCCACAGCTACAAAGCTAACCTAGGTCGCTGTTTCCCCCCTCCACACGCACTTCGGAACTCTAATAAATCATATCCCTGCTGTGCACCATCTCTCCTTACGCCTCACCCGAAGTCGAAATTCACGGCGCTTTCCCCTGATTGTCCTAAAGAAGGCACTTATTTGGATGATACTGCCGGAAGCATACTCCAAGAGAAGATGGAATGCTATACGAATCCCGTCAAATATATCCTATGGGGTGGTTCAAGTGCTGAGATTGAGCCTGGTGCCTGGCTATCGTTGAAGGAGTTTGAGCTGGCGTATTCGGAGGATGAGGAGTGGTGGGCGGATTCTGTACAGTATGCACAGAACGCCAAAGTGGGGCGGCGGGCTGGACGAAAGGGAAAATTAATTAGGGATTGGAGGTTAAGTTGGCACTAAGCACCCAAAAATGATGAATGGTATAGCGATGAATAAGTTGAGGTGATTGGGATGATTGAGTGGCAACTACATCTAGATTAGGTATAGCGTATATGTGATTCCCACCCCACCCTTGTGACTCCACGACTCATCCTGAGTCATTATGGCTCATCATCTCATTCGACGCCTCATTCACAAACCGAGGGAAACGACATTGACGTATTTGCCGCTCATATTTTCAAGTCAGAAAGACTCTAATATATAAGTATTGGGTTTGTTCATTTCTTCAGGCTGTAAGTATATTCCATTTTTGTACAGCTCTTATTACATTATTTGTTTTAAGATTTAGTCGCTCTTCATACCCAGCTTTTTGTCGATCATTCTTTATTGAATCAATTTAATTTGTTTGCTATGAGCGGATCGGGATCTAGTGCAGCTGCATCTGCTGGCAGCGAAAAATTGTCCAAGGAAGTATATAGCTGTTCGGCATGCCGTGCTAGTTTTACCAACAGGCAAACACAAAGAGAACACATGAAAGATGATTGGCAGTGAGTGGCATATCGAAGAAAAAGTCATTATCAAAAATACTAAGAAAGTTAGCGTCTGTAACCTGAAGCGTCGCATAGATACTTTGCCTCCCATATCCAAAGCAGCGTTTAATGGAGAGGAGATTACTGCAACCGATGCGACAGGCACGTCTTCGGGATTTCAGCTTTCGTGTTTCGCATGTGGCCAAGATTTTGTCGAGAAAAAGGCATGGCAGGAACATCTCAAGTCACGAAATCACTCCAGCAGGATCGCAAAATCACCTTATCCACTGGACGAAACCATTTTACCAGCTCTTCTCTTGTATACCTACAAAGAAGATGAACCATCCAGCCAGGTTAAACCATACAATTCGCTGGATTGTTTGTTCTGCAACGTGGAGTCCAGCTCATTGGATTCTAATATAGCGCACATGTCTCACGCCCATAGCTTCTTCATCCCAAATCTAGAGGACCTCACCGATATAGACTCTCTCCTCGGTTATCTATATACTCTAATATCTGTTTTCCACGAATGTTTTTTCTGCGGGTGTTTAAAACCCAATAGGCTTGCCGTCCAGGATCATATGAGCGGGAAAGGCCATTGCAGACTCGACTTTTCAAATGACCGGCATAAATTCTGGCAGTTTTATGATATCGAAGATGGTCCGGGCGACCTTCTGGGAGCGACCTTGGTTCTGAATGACGATGAGCTGCACCTGCCATCAGGTAAAACAGTTGGGTCTCGTTCAAGCGTTTGCAGCTCTCTTCGAAATCCCAACAGGCGCTCTTTCTCTGCGCCATCATTGCGTCAACGCCTCCTTAATGAAGAAGAAATTAAGGCAGCGCCTCCGGCGTCGCTCGATAAGAGATTGATCGCAAGGGCCGGTACTTCCACCAGCATGGTTGGCATTCCAGAAGTCCAACGACTGGCCATGATAGCTGTGGAGAGACAAATGTTCGCGATGGAAATGAGAGGGATGAATGAACGACAGGCAAGAGTTGACAAGGGTGGTAATCGGCAGAAGAGGTATAAAGTGGCTGGGATTGGAAAGAAACAGGGTGGTCTGGAAAAGCGCCTGGGCTAAGCGCGCTTGGGCTGAGGTGCTGCCCCATCTTCCGTAACAAGCCAAGGATGCTTCAACATTTCTGCCGCTGATTTTCTATCATCAGGGTCAATAGCTAGCACATTCTCTAGAAAATCAACAAAGACAGGTACCTCGGTTTCTGGCATATCCTTTGGCCTTTGCAGGACCTCAATCTCACCATCCTTCAATGAGAGGGGAGACGTTGGTGAAAGCTGTGGGATACACAGAAAATTACCTGATTGAGGTTAGAATTTATCGCTAAGAACATCAGATACAGCTTGCGAACTCATTGGACCTGGTGCTTCGTTTCAGGAGACCCTTGGGAAAAGGTCCGAAAACTTCCATGAGCTGTGCGACGTGCTCATCCTCCGCTGTCCATGTTTTATTTCGCGATGCCGTCCCAGGGAATGACAGGTGTCCCTTCACGAACTCAATAATCTAGAGCTAGTGTTAATTTATTTGCTCCCCTATTATATACACGTGTTTGAAAATATGTTTGGAATTTGCAACGTACAAGACACCCAAAACTCCATATATCCACACCAGTGCCCCACAGAGCACGTAGCGTAACTTCAGAGGCTCTTTGATGTGGGGATTGAATCCGATCTGATAAATGCTTATTCACCCACGATGCTGCGAAGAGTTACTCGGTAACATCCCGAATGAAACTAGGTCTCAATGGAGACCAGGGGAAGCATACCGACTCAAAAATCAACGATTCTTACACGAATCGTATCCATTTCTGAGATTAATGGTGCTGTGATAACTTCACTTATGGGCGTCGTAATTACACCATTCTTCCCACCAATGTGAGCATCTACCTCTGTCGTTCGCACCGAGGTCTGCTCAATATATCTCGAAATAACTGCCTTGAAATCATCTAACTCGAGTCGTATATTTGATGGCCTCAGATCTATGTTTGATTGTCAGTTATTAACTCTTATATACGGTAGAAGGGCTGGCTTGCTACTGGGCGATTCACTTGTGTGAATGATAGGGCGTCCTCGGTGCAGCTAATCCGACCCCTAAAGTAGTTGCCGAGCTACTTCTTTCATCACAGCCACTGGGATGCGACTTTGCTCGAATTTTGCCGTTTGGACACCTAAAATATGCCCTAAATCGGGGAAAACAAGACATACATGAGCTCCCTCATCGTCTTCGTGGCGAAAGTGGTGAAGAAGTCGAAGGACGTGGTTTCGCCTACGATGTGTTGATGGGGATGGATGACTTATGCTCGATATGCTGTAGCATCTCAAGCTCGAATATGTCATGATTGCCATCATAACAATCGGACCTAAGAATTTTCGGAGCCACGTGTGTGTTTGTCCTGGTGTATAGTGTTAATTTATAGGTAGCCTTTGGAATCACTAGTTGCTGATTTCTACCATATGTTACGCGCGAGCTAAACTGTAGAATACTGGCCATATCCCAGTTTTCGCACAGCAATGTACCTCTCATTATTAAATCCATCGCCTAGTTTAACGCGACAAAATAATCCGTAATCGTCGTTTGTCCCTTCTTCCGGGACCTGAGTTCCTAAAATCGGTAACCTACGGGGCACGATCGTTATCTTCCCCAGTGTTGCAGCCAGTATCCTCCAGAGACTCGCAACTGCTAAATTAGGTTGCGCCATTACGCAGATGTGAGTCTGCTTTAAGCACCCAACAACAGAGGCGGAGAGTTTGAAGATGGCGCAGATGGGCGCTATGCGGTGTGGTTGGCTATGGTGAGACCCAGCGACGCATCACACCAACCACTTTGATTGCTTAGTCATGTTTTGCACAGGAATGCAACAGGTTTGAGACCAATTTGGTAGCCGTCAATATAAGTCAGTCAGACGGAACATTTAGTGGTTAAAATTCACAGTACACCTAGGAATTTGGCAGGTTGTGGCCTATCTTTTCCGTCTGCCTTATAATCGAGTGAATTACCCCAATCCGCCCTTGGCCCATATGAAGTGTTAGCTATGGCGTTGAGGAGAAGAAGGTCGAGATTCTCAGCCCCCCAAAGCCTGTGCAGTTCAATGAGATAATTAAGCAATTCATTAATTTATTTCATCATAACTGTACTGTATCATATGCCGTTATACTTCCCACTCAAAGTTATCACATGGCCCAATAAAAAAATATACAGAAATAGCCCTGTTGAAATGTATAGTCTGCACTGGCAACATAGAATTGGTTAACCCAATATAATTCCCTAAAATTTAGCGTACTGTTTATTTTCATCAGCGGGATGTATTGTTTGGTGACGGGGGAGGGAAGCTTTTCAATGAGGGTAGCCATTAATAATTTTCTCTTAGAACCCGATTTAGACCACTGTCGGAGTAAATTCTCCGCGTCTACTTAATATAGTACAAACTTAGCTATTGCTTATCAAAAAGGGGACCTTTAAAGTCGAACACCATCTTTAAGTGTCGCACTTGGTCGCCTTTCGTCACTACTGTACGACGAACGAATCTTCGTTCACCATTGATTTCCTCGAAGCCGCACGTTAATCTAGCAACCCAGCTATGACTAAGAGATTCGACAATGCTATCAATGAGCTCGTCTGCATCAACAACATCCTGCGTCCAACCCCGTTTCAGTAAACCTTCCACTGAGTCGTCTTCCTTTAGCGAAGAAATTTTGACACGCCGGTGGCGGCTTCTCGATTTGCCAAAAATGGGATCGCTATAATCCTCTCCCCAGGTATTGGTGTGAACTCGATGCTCTGGCGTTGTCTTGATGCCACCTGTAATTGTCTGATTGATGGTAATATGCTCAACGCCATGCTCGTCCTTACTTTGGCTGATTTGTTCAGTTGTTGATGCCATTCCTATGGCCTTTCGAAGGATCCAGTTAACGCCTTGTAGGGTGAGAACCTCGTCAAAGTGATCGGATAACCGTTTGTTCTATTACTTGTGAGATATGACCAAAAGATTGCATCTTGTAATGAGCGCACCAAAGTCCATATACCATCTAGGTCGTTGAGGGTCTTGGTTGGTGGGGCTGCCATCTCGAACCAAGGTACTATACTTTAACTACTGACGCGGTAGATGACACAATTGCAAACCAAGCACAATACCGTTTCAAGGATACATTGCTCTTATCTCTCTTGTTTTTCCCGATTATTTGCCTTTTCCACCACGTGTAATAGCATCCGACAACACTTCACATGCGTTTATTGCAAGAAAACCCACCCCCGCATCACATGCGTGTGTCATAAGAAAACCAACCCCTCAGCGCCTCATCAAGGCCTTATTTGTTGGGGCCCCGTGGGGAATTACTGTGGAAACGACCGGAGAAAAATGTCACGGCATTTCTCGAAATCAGAGAGCCAATCGGTTCGTCGTAGTTGCACCCAGGGCTTGTTACCAGTATAGCTAAGATTGCTAGCATGGATGTCTCGGGTATTCCCCTCCTCGCTCCGTTCAGTTGCTTCGCTCCTTCTCTTAGTGGCTGATTTGCTCGAGTGAACGGTAAGACTTTGCTCCCTTATCAGCGATGATGACATATCGTAATTGCAGCTGATGCAAAATAGCACGAGCATCACCTCGGTCCACCGTTTGAATGAGATCGCCACGATTCTTCCTTAGTATAGGTCCATGCCCGGGAAATAAATGCGGGGATAACTTTAAAAAACGGATAAAGACCGAGAGGTCGCGCGCGGTAGTGAGCCTTGTACCTACGGTATGGTAGCTGTGCTATACTTTACCAAAAGGTACTATACGCGTATAGTGTCAAGGGTCTGGATTTCAACCGAGACTATTTGCGAACACTGTATATACATGGATGTACTGCATGGCAAAGCACACCGAACACCCAAAAGTTATACACTGTGACAGGTCAAATTCTAGCGTAAAATGTCTGTAAGGAGTGTCATGACCCTTTCCCCTTAACTAGTAAGTCTTTCATACCTAAATTAGTAGTTATTATTTGATATGCTAGGCCCCAAGCGATGTAGTGGCTAGCGCAATACAAGCCTTTGTGCCAGGACATTTGTATATATGCCCGACTTCATGAAATTAGGGGAGCTCCATGCGCTAATTGAGCTGGCTGAAACAATATTAACACTTAAGTTATAAGGCCTTATACCCAAAGGCCCTGACATATGATGACTTTTAACCACAACCTTTGTATCACTAGACACTTGTGCCTAGAACGATTGGCAGCGCATTGAGTTTCGAATGCCAAAGGGCCTCGCAGTCAGATATGGAAGCCATCACAACCATCGTCAAACCCGCCTCTCCATGGATCGGCCAGGTAGTCAATTTGGGACCCATAGACCAGATTGCGCCACGATGTTACATGACCGCTTTTTTTTGTCTGCGCCTGGCACCGGGTATCTCTACTGCGAGTATAGTCAAGCGTGTCCAAAGAATGATCTTCTGCGCCGTGCAAGACATCCCACAGCTTGCGACGACGGTCGTTCCTCGGAACAACAGTCGTGAGGAGCTTGAGCTTCGTTACCTAGAGGATTCAGGTGCACGTCTTACGTTTAAAGACTACACAGCGGAGCATTTGAAGCATGAATGGACACATGGAAGCTTTGAAGACCTCGCAAAGGCTCATTTCCCCTATGAAAAACTGGAAAGGCGCACTCTCATAGAAGGAATAAATCCTAATGAAAGCAACAAGCCTGTAATGGCATTGATGGTGCAAGCCAACTTAATTCCGGGAGGCTTACTGCTTGTGAGCGCTTTACATGTAGGTAGACGATCTTGGTGTTGCAGCATATATTCTAATCGTGTGTTCTTTTATAGCACACCGTTTGTGATGGTTTGGGCTTATACCTGTGCAATGCAACCCTGGCAAAGCACTTCCGTAATAACGTTGAGCCTGAATTCAATACTATTCAAATCGACTTTTCCGATCGCGCTACCATAATCACACCGGATCTACACACTTCGCTCAGAGATCTGCCCGATTGGCGACTCGTCGCTCCCGGCGAGCAGTTCTTGAATCCGACTCACTATGACGCTGCATCACTATCTGACTTACGATGTGCAATTTACTATATCTCCGAGGAGCGCATCAACCAGCTTAGAGATACTATCGGAGTGTCGGCTCTGAGACCCTCTGCCACCGAAGCCATCAGTTCTTTACTGTGGCTGCATGTCGTTCGGGCGCGCAACATTAGCTTGAACAAATATCCAGAGGCAAAGTTATCGCTAACCGTTAATTCTCGCGCTCGTATGTCCAACCCTATGGTCCCCAGACACTTCTGGGGAAATATGTGTGAGCCGAACGCTGTAGCCCGCATGCCCACCACCGATTTCTCGTCGAAGGACTTCCTCTCATCCGCAACGCAGTGCGTGCGCTCCGCTATTCAGAACGTAAATGCCCCAGCCGTACAACGCCTTGCCGGTCTGTTAGTGCAACTTCCTAAAACGACTTCAATAACTTGGAATGTCGACCGCTGGCCTGGGCCAGACATGCTCATTGTGTACCTACAGTCGATACCTTTCACCGCAATAGACTTCGGGCCTGAATTTGGCGGCTGCTGCGAAGCATTCCGACTACAAATTGGAGACATCGAAGGAAAGCCTGATGGAAGGTGCATCATGTTTCCTCCTAGAAAGGGCGATGGACGAGGACTGGAGGTCATGCTTCAATATGAGACAAGCATGCTTGATAGGCTGGATGCAGACGAGGAGTTTACGCGTTGGTTCGAGAGGAGATCTTGAATACCACGGGCTGAAAGATTACGAAATATTCATCTAGTTTAGGAAGGGCGGTATGATGTGATAATATTCGTGCAAGCTAGCTGTACTTCAATGAAGTGTGCCCAAAAATGAAGCAATGCCCAATCATATATATGTACAGTGCCAGGGTTTCCTGTAGTTCTGGGACACTACTCTTGCGGGCCCTATATACGACTAGCTTCAGGTTGACAAGCAAGCAAGATCAAATGACCAGCGGCATGGGTTAAGTCACATTTCTTAATCACTCTGGCTTGTATATGGGGTATTAGTTCACGCACATCCATATAACATACAATCAGTGTTGAGGAATCGTTACATGAAAAGTAGCAGCAGATTTAATTTCTCTGAGAGTAATCTTATGATAATTCATAATTTTTTTGAATAAAATTCTATAATGAGCCTAGGTATTTGCAGGGCGAGTAGATAGATGGAAGAAGAAATAGGTAGTACAGAGTATCCCTCCAGCCCCCCCCGAAAACAATACCATACAGACAAAGGCCCAAATGGTCACACACATGAGAAGATAACCTGCTACCCAAGTTTGGTCAAAGTAGATACCAGTAGCGAGCATTTTCAAAGCTTTGCTTTATTCATCACCATTGACGCAAATGACTCCACCACATTGTGTCGTACGCAGACGTTCTCGCACACAGCCGTCATCTCGACGTCTACCATGAGGCGCTCAAGGACAATCTCTTCAGCACTAATTATGACTTCCAGATCTCCATTGGGTTGTCTTGGGAGAATAATGACCTCGCCTCGCGGCGTCTCACGCGCAATGTATGGCTCACGAAGCGCGACGCTACGCCCAAGCTCACCTCCCCAATCAGCCCGCAGGCCCAGACCAAACATGGAATGCTCAGTAACCAGCATATCAATTGGACCTCTGGGAATCAGACCCGGGCACATTGGAGCGCGGAGGGAAAGCTTTAATAGTTCCATATAGTCTGCTTCGTTCCAGGCGGTGCCGAACTCTCGAACTCTCTTTGCGATTCCCGATATGCCCTTCCACTGGTCCTGCTGGGGCTTGAGTACATCGCGATCCACGCACACCCTGACAAGGTCAACACAAGCCCCGAGGAACGTTGCGGGCAACGGCGGGCTTAGCTTGCGGCGGACGTCAATAGCGGTCACGATCTGAGCAGTCTGTAGCTCATTCTCATGCCTGTCACCTCTCTTGGCTATGCAGAGCCTCTGCCAGATAAATGCCGTTACAATGTCAAAATGGGACAGCTTTACGTCAGGGTCCACGTGTCTGACAGCATCTGTCAAGGCACGGAGCTTGGAAGGCGTAAACCGCCAGATGCCTGACGTCGGCTCTAGGAAATACTCGAGCTGGTTTGGGTTTTCCTCGGTGACATTCGCCTTGACAAAAATGTTCCCCATATCGTCAACCATCTTGTCTATATCTGTAGGATCAAGCACGGTGTAAGGTTTCAAGGTTTTGTTTAGAGCTCCAATCTCTTCTATCTTCAGCGGACTTTTGATAGCAGGTAAGAGTCGCTGTCGATCGGGCCATGGCAACTGCCTAGGAATCGATATTGGTGAGCCCGCTGCCACGGTGACCTGTTTCGTATATTTGGCCCATCTGGTCATAATTGCCGTGCCCAGTGCCAGATCGCTGATGAGATGAGAGAGTGAACCGGTCCAGACGATGCCACCGCGAACATGGCAGATCTTCGTCACAAACGTTGGCTGACCTTCTTCGTTTGTAGGAAAGGGGTCTGGACGGAACTCTCTGAGGCCGTCAAGGTCTCCATCCAGATATGGAAAGCCGCACGACTGCAGCTCACCGAAGGAAGGAAATTTTGGGTCATTACTCGTGTCGCTGAAGTGAAAGTAGGCGCCAGCATGGGGCGCTGGTGGAATTTCGACGCTGAACTCACCACGCTCACCTTGTCTAAGCGTACCAGCAATGATAGGGTGCTCGCTCATCACAAGGCTTAAGCCCTGCTTGAGGTCGTAGAAGATTTGCTCGACATTGGCGCTGCTGCGGATCGGGAAGAATTGAGCGACGGAGTGATGGACTCGCGCACATAGATTCTCGACGGCTGAACAGCTAAATTGTATTGGCTCTATGGGCTTTGCGGGCTGAACAAAAGTCATGCCCGAAGTGTGCAGTCGCGGCCGCGCGTCTGTATGCATGTTTACATATGATAATTGTGGTTCTGGTAGATATGAGAGGCTCAATGTCAAGAGAGCTGAGGTGATAGTAGTGAAGGAAGCATAATCAACTCTTCACATAAAATGCTGCGACAGACTCTAAGTACTTGTTTATCAAATATGGCGCCATAGTTTGGACTCTTTGGCATGTGCTTGGTGCAGATATGAAAGCAAGCTCCTGTTGTGGTTGCTGAGGTAAAACTAATCCACGTTATTGTTACCCCACGAATTACTCCACACATTACCCCGCAAAACAACACGATTGTAGCAAAAGTGCATGTGAAAAGTCATGACACTGTACAGGATAGATCCCGAGGCCAATGGTCCATCGTGAAATTTGAATCCTAATGCAGCATCGCACTCGGGATCATCAGGCACAATTTATCGACGAAACGCTACTAGTGCGCATGGAGACAAAGGAGGATGCGGTGGCGCTGATGATGTACCGCACTAGTTGTAGCCTCCCCCCCTGGGCTTTCTGGTGCCTGCAGCATTACACTAGTTCTAGCCCCTGCTCGGCATTCTCGTCCCTAGGGATTGCGCTATCGCTCCCATAGCAGGTTCATCAACGCCCCCTCCGAATCATAACCATGTTATCACATGCGTTCCAATGACTGGCGCCAAAAAAGGCGACCTTGTGAATCTTTCTTGAGTCTAGTGTTCGCCGCCAACCATGCACCCATCTTGTCCTTTGTTGAATCTCACGACTTGCCGTCTCGCAGCTTCGCTCGACCGTTTGAACGTCTAACCTACCTACCCGCACAGTAGAGCTCGCAGGTTTGACACGAAGATGATTTCTCCGGTGGCATCCGTATTAGGCGATTCTATGCCATGGAGTGCCAGCATGCCTGCTTCCAGCGACAGAAGTTGGTCTTACAACAGTGAAAGGTCTTCTATCGAGATGATTGAAGTCGAATCTAGAAAAACTAGTATAGAACGAGATGTTCAACGCAATGATAACATTCGGCAGCCCGCAAAGAATATGCGTCGTTGGTTATGTAATACCTGTCGTACTGCAGAGACCAATCCATTCCAACCACTACGGAATAGCCCACTTGACCCAAACGGCTCGGCTTTCGAGGTCAGGTCCTGGACCAAAGCAGTTCTTGCTCTTCGGTCAAAAGATTCTGGAAAGCATTCCGAGAGGACTATTGGCGTCGCCTTCCGTGATCTTAATGCCTACGGCTTTGGAGTGCCTACAGACTATCAGCAAACTGCAGGCAATGTCTGGCTACGAGCCTTCGGTTTACTACGCAAGCATCTTGGAACTGCAAAAAGGAAAATCGAGATACTTAAAGGCCTCGATGGGATAGTTGAAGCTGGAGAGATGCTTGTTGTACTTGGTCCTCCCGGTTCTGGCTGTACGACCTTCCTCAAGACTATATCTGGCGAAACCCACGGGTTCAGCGTCGATGAGAAGTCACATTTGAACTATCAGGGTGAATTCATCGGTCATTTTCAATTGCTGAGTTGGCTAACTCGCGATTTGGACAGGAATTAGTGCACAACAGATGCAAAATGAGTTCAGGGGCGAGGCTATATACACAGCTGAGAATGACGTCCACTTCCCGATGCTTACAGTTGGGCAGACACTCTATTTTGCTGCTAGAGCTCGTGCTCCCCGTGAAATTCCAGGCGGTGTTTCAAAGGACGTCTATGCCCAGCACATGCGCGATGTTGTCATGGCCACCTTTGGAATTCTCCATTGTATGGATACCAATGTCGGCAATGACTTTGTTCGGGGTGTCTCTGGCGGCGAACGCAAGCGCGTTACAATTGCAGAGGCGATGCTATCGCAGGCTCCTCTACAATGCTGGTAAGTATTTCCTACACGTGGCATTGGAACTCCATTCTAGAAACCTATTTAAAATTTGCCCGCCTTGATTTCCTTTCATTGTTTTGCAGCTAGGCTGCCTGACAACATCGGCTCTGCTTGCGCCGTATCAACAAATTCGGGCGCAGTCTATCTCGCTATGTGTAGCTTACGATTGATTAGGGATAATTCCACACGTGGTCTCGATGCGGCAAATGCTATTGAATTTGCCAAGACTCTTAGGATGAGTACAGAACTGTCAGGTACAACAGCCTGTGTTTCTATTTATCAGGCTTCCCAAACTACCTACGACCTATTCGATAAAGTCCTACTCCTGTATGAAGGCCGACAAATTTTCTTTGGAAAGGCCACTGAAGCTAAACAATACTTCCTTAATCTGGGCTTTGATTGTCCCGCTCGCCAAACGGACGCCGACTTTCTAACATCTATGACCAACCCGCAAGAGCGTTTAGTGCGCACAGGTTACGAACATCTCGTTCCACAGACCCCCCATGAATTTGCAGAATGGTGGTACAATAGCTCCAATTATTCCAAACTCAAGCAAGATCTCGACGCGTACGACAGGCGATTTACCATTGGTGGCAAACATGTCGATGAATTTTCTACATGCCGAAGAGCTCAGCAAGCAAGTAGTCTGCGAAGGAAATCACCATTTACAATGTCCTATATGGAGCAAATCAGCTTATGCCTATGGCGCGGCTTTACCAGACTGAGGGCAGATCCGTCTGTTACACTCATAGCGGCTTTCTTCAACATTTTGATGGCCTTGGTAGTCTCATCCGTGTTTTATAATCTCCAGCCTACTACAGGAAGTTTCTTTCAACGTGGTGCTTTATTGTTCTTTGCCGTTCTTCTAAACGCGTTTGCCTCAGCGCTCGAGGTAAGTGAACTTTAGAGTGTATTGAGCGGATTTTTATGATACTTATAGATAATAGATCATCATCCTCTACGCTCAACGGCCCATCGTCGAGAAGCATGCTAGATACGCACTATATCACCCATCAGCCGAAGCGTTTGCAAGCATGATCACGGATATCCCTTATAAGATCATAAACTCTATCTGCTTCAACCTCGTTCTTTATTTCATGGCCAACCTAAGACGCGAACCAGGCCCCTTTTTCTTCTTTCTTCTCGTCTCTTTTATTATCACGCTTGTTATGTCGATGATGTTTAGAACGATCGCATCCGTGACCCGTACGTTAGAGCAGGCTCTAGCGCCTTCGGCACTTATAATTACGGCTCTTGTTATCTATACCGGATTCGTAATCCCGACTACATATATGGTCGGCTGGGCACGCTGGATTAATTTCATTAACCCTGTGGCATACGGCTTTGAAGCTATCATGGCCAACGAATTTCATAACCGTAACTTTATTTGCAGCAGCTATGCCCCATTTGGCGGCTTCTATGACGATGTGCCTCCGCATAATAGAGCCTGTGTCGCTATTGGCTCTGTTCTTGGACAGACTACAGTTAACGGAGATGTTTATCTCGACAGCGCCTTTGGCTACCATAACTCCCACAAATGGCGGAACGTCGGCATTATGACCGCTTTTCTCGTGCTCTTCCTCATCACCTACGTCTGGTCTGCGGAGACTGTGCGAGCGAAGAAGAGCCAAGGAGAAATACTCCTGTTCCAACGCCGGAAGTTCGAACGAGATATTAGCAAGCAGCAACATGCCGATACTGAAAGGGGCGAACCGAGCATTCCAATGCGAGTCATCACGGACCAATTCATCCTCAGAGAGCAGTTCCATCTCCAGAAACAGACTGCAACCTTTCATTGGTCCGACATAACCTATGACATTAAGGTCAAAGGAGGAAGTCGTAGGTTATTGGACATGATAGACGGCTGGGTAAAGCCCGGGACACTTACGGCTCTGATGGGCGAATCTGGCGCTGGCAAAACTACGCTACTCGACGTACTTGCCTCGCGAAAAACTGTTGGCGTAGTCAGAGGTGATATGCTCGTTAATGATCGCGCCAAAGATGCAAGCTTTCAACGGAAAACTGGATACGTTCAGCAGCAAGATCTACACTTGCAGACGTCCACTGTTCGTGAAGCACTCACTTTCTCTGCCTTACTCCGTCAGCCTGCTTACATCAAGCGTGCGGATCGACTGGCATATGTCAACGAGGTGATTGAACTTCTTGATATGCAGCCATTTGCAGATGCCATTATCGGTGTCCCAGGCGAGGGTCTGAATGTCGAACAACGGAAGCGCGTCACCATTGGCGTAGAGCTTGCTGCAAGGCCGGAGCTTCTGCTCTTTCTTGATGAACCAACATCCGGTCTGGATTCTCAAACGTCCTGGTCGATCTGCGATCTCTTAGATAAGTTAACCAAGAATGGCCAGGCAATATTGTGTACTATCCATCAACCCTCTGCAATATTATTTCAGCGTTTCGACCGCCTCTTGTTCCTCGCAAAGGGCGGCAATCCTGTATACTTTGGTCCGATTGGCGACAAAGCCTCTATACTCACTGGCTATTTCGAGCGGAACGGTGCAGAACCTTGTGGCAAAACTCAAAATCCAGCGGAATGGATGCTAGAAGTTATTGGTGCGGCTCCAGGCTCTTCGACTACCATCGACTGGCCGCGAGTATGGCGTGCAAGCACGGAGTACCAAGAAGTCAAAAGGGAGCTTAGTGCATTAAAGCGCCATCGGGTTGTCGAAGACTTGAGCTCTGATGTAACCATCAATGCCAAACAAGCATTCCAAGAGTTTGCGCAACCGTTTTCTGTGCAGTCCTGGGAAGTCATAAAGCGCGTTTTCCAGCAGACTTGGCGAGATCCCGTCTATATTTATAGTAAACTTGCTTTATGTTTGTTCTCTGCCTTGTTCATTGGCTTCTCCTTCTTCAAAGCGCCCAATAGCCAGACTGGGCTACAGAATCAAATGTTTGGCATCTTTTTGCGTAAGCTCCCGCTCCCTGAATTTCCTGGGCAGTATCAGCACTGACATACTTGAAGTTGGCAGCATATTGCCGAATCTCGTGGAGCAGACGCATCCTCGTTTTGTCACACAACGTGACCTATACGAGGCGAGGGAACGGCCTTCAAAGTCTTATTCCTGGAAGTCGTTCATGCTTGCCAATATTCTGGTAGAACTTATGTGGCAGCTGCCTATGGCAGTGGTGATCTTCTTCTCCTGGTATTATCCGATGGGGCTTTGGCGTAATGCCGAATCAACTAACTCAGTCGCCATACGAGGGCTCCAAATGTTCCTCTTCATCCTCCAATTCATGATTTATGCATCTACTTTCGCCAGCGCTACAATTGCTGGCGTTAGCTCGGCTGAGGTCGGAGGCGCGTTGACTAATGTCCTATTTTCTCTCGCACTCGTATTTTGTGGTGTCCTAGCCACAAAGGACCAGTTACCAGGATTCTGGGTTTTCATGTACCGACTATCGCCGTTAACCTACTTGGTATCGGGCATGCTCACGACTGCGGTCGCAGACACAAACCTCGTGTGTGCAACAAACGAACTACTTCGATTCGACGCCTTTCCGGGACAGAATTGCTCTTCCTACCTTGCTCCGTACGTCAAAGTCTTGGGTGGTTACCTCGAGCCTAGCACTGAGGGATCTACTCATTGTGAGTTTTGCCCGTTCGGCAACACCAATGAATACCTTGCTCTCCTCGACATGCACTACGATCAAAGTTGGCGCAATTTTGGCATCTTATGGTTGTTTATTCTATTCAATGTCTGCTTCGCCTTCTTCATATATTGGCTTGCTAGGGTACCGAAGACGTGGAGCATAAAGAGCAAGGATAGATGAGAGGCGACAATTGTAACCTCGGATCTTTTAAGATGTTCAGACCAAGTGATATGCATTTCGGTCAAGTTCCACCCGCTTACTGTACCACTACAACACCGAGGGTGGAATTTATTCCGTGAGCATATCCGTGTGCACTAGTTAAGCCCCCTGCTTTAGAAATGATTTCAGGGATAGCAGATCTAGAGGGATGTGCTGACAACGCTGGACAAGGTATTCTCAATGTTATGTCTAGAGAGAAACTTGTTTTATTTTCTTAAAAATGGGTACTTGAAATGAACCCACATGATATGGATATTTTAGCAATTACCGCAGAAAATGTTAATAATTATTGAGCTAGATGGAACCACACCTCCCGCCCGTCGATTCTTATTTTTAGTGGCGGTATCTCAGCCCATTGCATCAGTAAATTAAGAAACGGACATGGATTAGCAATTATGTTTCTCAGAATTGTCGTCGATATCTCACCCGCAAGATAATAAATGTGTCATGATGTCAAATTAAATATCCTATCCCCAGAAGGCGGAAAAGTAATGCCAGACAAACGAGCAAGAAATAGGGACATCGTTCGAAAAAAAGATTTTCTCATATTCGATAAATCATAGTTACGATATAACTCATCCCTACCCCCAAAATTCCATCCACCTTGCAAGCATACACTATTCCTTACCCGCATAAGCAGGAGCCGCAGACTCATCCTCCTTCTCTTCTACAATTTCCGCCTCCTTCTCACCACCCACATCCTCGCGAGGAATAAGATTGAGATCCGTCTCGCGATGGCTGTCCATAGCCTCCCTATTGAAGAAGTTGACATAGATTGGGAAGGTGTAGGCGAGGACGAAACCCATGAATGGGATGATCATGGCGAAGTGGGCGTTATGGGATGTCACTACAGCGCCCATCATTGGGGGTACGACGGCTGGTGACTTGGTTAGCGGTTTTGCTATATTTTGGGTTTGGGTTAGAGGGAATGGGACGGCGGGGCATGGCAAGAAGAGTAGGATAAAACTTACCACCACCCGAAATCGCCGAGACCAAGAAACTCCCTCCTCTCTTCGTATGTCTGCCAATTCCTCTCAAGGCCAGTGTGAAGATAGTAGCGAAGCAGCAGGACTCAAACACGAAGATCATGATGAAGAGTGCGATACCCGCAGTGCCTTGGGTATTCATAGCAGCGACTGCAAAAACCGCGCACATGCCCAGGTAGACAGCTAACATATAGCGAGGCCTAAATACAGGTATTGTCATGAGACCCGCGGCGATAAAGCGGTTTGCGGCATAGAGACCCTGTGCCACGGCGAGGAGGTCGGCTAGGAGGTGTGAGTTTGGTATACAAGGTGGGAGTTTTAGAAATTAGAGACTTACAACCCTGGGCTGAAGTCTTGCCAGCCTCTTTACAGTAGTTGATAAAGTAACCCGCAATGGCGACCTGCGCACCAACATACCAGAACTGGCTCCACACACCGAGGAAGAGGTTATACTGCTTGCGCAGCGGGCCGCCATCTTCACCAATGATCTCCGTCTCTTGCTCCGCCATACTATGATAATGTTAGCACTGTCCGTCTGGGTGACACAAAACATATGTTCGGACGAAACTCACTCAGCATCAGTAATCTCAGGCATCGGCACCACCGCAAACAATACAATCAGCAGCGCCACAAAGCACGCAACAGCCAAATAAGTCCACTGCACATTCTTCAACCCCGCCTCAGAAGCCGCCGCATGCTGAAAGAACACCCTCGACGCCAACAGCGGCGCCACAAAGCTCCCCACCCCCTGCACGGCCTGTGCCAAATTCAACCTAATCTCCGAATATCTCGGCGGTCCACAGATGGCCAGAAACGGATCTGCTGCTGTCTCGAGTGTCGACAAGCCTGCGCCAACGACAAACATACTACCGCAGAACCCCCCGAATGAGCGTTTCACGCCAGAGGGCCAGAAGAGGAGACACCCGATGGCAAGGACAGAGAGGCCGCTCATGAATGTGACGCGGAACCCGTAGCGGCGCAGGATCCAGCCGGAGATGGTGAGGGGGCAAAGGAAGTACGCGCCGAAGTAGGCGGCGGCGAGGCCGGAGGCTTTGGAGGCTGTGATGTTGAGTTGTTGCTGGAAGTGGCTGTTGAGGACGTCGAGGAGGCCGTAGGCAAAGCCCCAGAGGAAGAAGAGGATGGTGACTGCGGCGTGTTAGTAGGGGGGGAGAATTGGGGGGTGCAGATGGCATACCGAGAAGATTGGGGACGATGGACTGGCGGAGGGTTAGGTTCGCGGCGGATGTGACGGCGTTGTCTTCGACGGTGATTTTGCGGCTGAAGATGCCATTGAGTCGTTGTTTTGCGGCGCCCATTGTTGCGGTTTACTCGATTTGCGCGTGCGTGTTTTGGGGTGTTGTTGTAGGCCTTCTAATGCTGATAGTTGACAGCCAAATTTTGTGTAACTCTTCTCTCAGCCCAACTCAGCTTGAATATCAACCAACACAACAGCAGTAANTTTTTTTTTTTTTTTTTTTTTTTTTCCTTTCCTCCTCACGTCTTGCCGTCAATCTTAAGTGAAGTGATATTCACCGTCGAAGCAACCGTCGTAAGATATATATATAAAAAAAAAACAGAACAGTCCATCCGTCCCAAGAAATGTTACACGCTCCCGTCCTATCCCCCATTTCGGTCCCCATCCCTCCGACCAAGCCACCGCCCCCAATTCCACCGACCACCGAACCTCCTCCATCACCAGCGAGCCACCAAAAGCAGGTCAGACTAGAACGTTGGCCTCCATCCCATCCAGTAAATTCCCTTCTTCCAAATGCGGCCATCGTTTTCGGATTTTGATTTGACGGGTCAGCATGGGGCAGGTGGGGAAGAATGACTTGACCGGGTATTTTAGATGGACGATCTGGGGAAGGTGGGTGCGGCTACGCTAAGGCTGGGACGAATGTTAGGCCGAGATGATCGCTGGCTGGGGTGTTTGCCATGTTTGGGTTATACGCATATAGCCTACTTTCAGTATTGTGGCGTTCCATGTTTTTCTCTATGAGTATTTTACTCTTTTGGTATTGTGGCGTTACATGTTTGTATTCTATTGGTATTTGATCCTATGGCTATTTTACTCTATGAATTTTTTTGTTTTACTCACCATAGTAACTAGGAGATACGTGAAAATGAGTAAATATGCACAGACGCGATGAACTATAAACTTTAGATTCATTCCTTATACTAACACTCACCAAGTACATGCATACAATCACCTCTAAATCACTAAACAAGACTCTCCTATCACTTCTCCCAATCCACCTCCAGGACTGCACTCGCCCCATCAAACTCCCCACCCATCCGACTCCCTCCCCCGCATCCCCCTACCCTATGCCCCAAACATGGAGAAGAACCAAGATAGGATCCGCGTATAGCAAGACTACACTACACTACACTACCATAAATCCCCAGCCAGACCCCCCCCAAACCCCTTCCCCGCATTCCCCTTCCCCCATATGCCAAATGTGGAGATGAGCTGAGCTGAGCTGAGGTGGGGTCGGGTCAGCGTAAGGAACGGAACGGGAGTCTGGGGTCTAGTTTTCGTCGTCGGGGTAGAGGGGCGCGAGGGAGGCGGCTGATTGCTTGGGAGGAGTGCTGGGAGGGGGTGTAAGGGGTTCGTTCAGGTGGATGTATGTCTCACCCATGACAGCGGTATGCGGGGTGTGGTATGATGGGGATATGACGGATGGCGGGGATATGACGGATGATGATAACTGGGTACTACGATTAGGTAGGCTAGATGTACGATTAGACACGACAAAGAGATGAGGCTGACTGAAGGTGGTTGTGTGGTAATTAAAAGGTATTCTTATTATTTCGTCCTCAGACGCTTCCATCAGTTGTGGGTGGTATGCTAAGTTATGTATGCTATATCCCTTTCCTCTCATTCCTGAGCGCTATGCAAGTATGTGTGGTTTGTATTAACTAATTTCTCCCCCAACTCATCAGGGGGCGTCATGCACTATGATCGCCCCCTCCTTCCTTAATTCGCTGCACTTTTTTTGTTCCCAAGTTCCCGTTCGTTCCGCTTGAAAAAAAATAACAAAAATTCCCAAAATCCCTTTCCTTTTCCCAATTAATAAAAAAAAAAGCCCATGATTACTTTTTTTCGCTTCCCGAAAAGACACCTCGCAAATCCGCAGTTCCAAAGAAGAAAGAAAAAGAAATGTGATGGTCTGATCCGATCAGCACCACCTAACGACACCACCCAAAACTCTTGGTCCGAGTCCACGGCACCTGCGCCTCTTGCGCTCCTCGCATGCCTTGTCGTCTCCGATTCCACCGCCGCAGTGCGCGCAGAAATCGCTCCATGCGCACATCGGTGCCTCCCACTCAGCCTCGCCGCTGACAACGCCCTTGACGGTCTTCTCCTCCTCGCAGGCAGCCTTGCCGCCAAGGTGGATGTTCCACTCGCGCGCAGCTGAGAGTTGCGCCTCGAGCTCATCGGACTTGACATACGGTGCCTCGAGGGAGAGAGACACGGACTTGAGGTTGGGGAGTTGAGCAATAGCAGCCTCGAGGGCCTCTTGCACGTCCGCGCATCCCTCTTCCGTCATTACCTCCATAGGATCCGCGGCCTCGACACCAGCAATTGGGGTAGGGGGGGCAGAGAACTCCATCTCCTGCTCGGCGGGGTCTTGTAACCTCTCCTCCTCCTCCTCGACCTCGACCTCGGGCGTAGGGCGGCTGGCAAGGCTGAGAGCCTCGTTTGAGGACCAGCCGCGCCAATCGCACCAGCGGATTGCGAGCGAGAAGTCCGTTACGCCGCGCATGGCGGGGTGTGCGCACATTCCCTCCAGCTCGCCCTTGAGGAGCCATGCGACGTCAGCGAAGACGCGGACACGGCGGACGGTAGATTGTTGCGCAGGGCTCATGCGAGCAAAGTACTCTGGCGACGCCAACAGATCTGGTGGTCCGCTCGAGGGTGGTGCGTAGAAAGTGTGTGTTGCGAGGGGAACGGGCATGTGCGCCGTCTCGAGGTGGGTGAGCCTGCTAACCGACAGGAGCGCGGTGGGGTGGTGTACCTTGGCGCGCTGGCCGGGGCGGGAGTAGGGGGTGTTGACATCGTATGGCGCGCGGATTGGGTTCCATGGGTTTCGCTTGCGCGGGCGCGGGGCGCTCGTTGAAGGGTAGAGCGCAGAGGTCTTTGGTGGTGGTGGAGGTGCCTTTGGTGTATAGGGAGTGAGAGCGTAGGCGAATATTTGGTCGCGGATTTCTTGTGGGAGCGCATAGAGGGGTGATTGGCGCTGGGTGTTGATGGGCTTTGTGAGGAGGGTTTCGGCGAGGGGTGGGGTAGAAGTGCTCGCTGTTGCTGCAGTCGACGCCATGATGGCGGTTGTGTGGGGTTGTTGTAACGTGAGTAGGTGTATCACGTGAGTTTTGCCACGTGATTGAAAGTTTGGTGTGTCTGAGTTTTCACGTGAGGCGACTTCGATGAGTAACCTTGGGGGATTCCACGTGATTTTGAAGTGGCGACTGGGGTGACTCGATTGATGATGGGCAGGGGTAAGCTGCGTGTCTTAGAACCAGCGTTGGATGAGAGAGCCGGAGTGAGGATGAAGGTATATTGTAGTGAATGTCAATCAATGACTGAAGAAAGTCTGTCTGTGTATAATGGCAGGAGAAAGTGATTTGAACAGGTACAAAGAAAAGAGTCAACGGGGAGCTGGTGAGACTATATACCAAGAGCCAAAAAGACAAAGTCTCGGTGCAGTGGCCATGACGCAAAACTCAAATCCAGTCACGTCGCCTGGGGCAGCACGCCGAGCAAAACGTTGTCTGGTACGAGAGGGTACTGGAGGGGGGCAAGTACCGATGATGTATTTTTTACTTGGCGATCATTGGCGTATGGGGATGGGAATTTGTATGAGGTTTGTCAAGTTATGTTTAGTTGTATCTAGTTTTTGCTTGGATGACTGAGAATGACTGTGAGGGTAGTAAGGTGTGGAGTGGTGGGTGTGTGGCGATGACTGTGGTAGAAAGCATGAGAAGGTACGTGAGTACAGTAGAAGGTACAAGCAAGGGTACAAGTGAAGGTACGCGAATAGGGCAAAAAAGGTACATTGTGGTCTGGAGAGCACAGTACTCCGGTGAGTACTGTAGTTGCTTCAATATGGTTCAATACTACTGTGTTGAACCACTCAGCACTGAACCACTCAGCACTGCAAATACACGCCGTAACATCCATATCCATACATTCACCATATACATCCACCGCTGTTTCTCCCCCTGAATTCCCATTACCCCATCGCTCCCACCCATCCCACCATCCTGCCGGCGCCAGCCCATCAATGCCCTCACGTTCCCATGCCGACAGTGCGAATGATCATCAGAAAAGGCCTCATAGAATCCCAATTCAGCTCACACATGTGCACACGCTCCTGCTCTGCATATTCCATCACCAGCCAAATAGCGGTGCATCGTGCGTGCGTGCGTGCGTCCAGTAACTTGCAATTTCCAGTTTGCTGTACGTACATACATCCATCCATACATGCTCGACCACAACCCCTGAACGCCGCCGTTCTACTCTAAACCACGCCTCTCATGCCTCCTCATCTCATGCCACTGACCTAGCATCGTGCCTCTCACCCCTTACCTCCCTTCACCCCTTACCTCCCGCCTCACCCCTCCCCATCGCCCCTCCCTCTACCACTCTCCACTCTCCACCCTCCCCGTGACTGCCGCCAAGACCCACACGCCATCACCTCCTCCGCAGAGATTTCGCCATTTTGCCCATGTTGCCCATGTTGACTTACAAACGCCGTTGTCTACCTCTCACTGTCACGCATCCAGCCCCTCGTCGTGGCTCAATCCTTGCCAATCCCTGTCACTATTAGGTAAAATGGGGGTAATAAGCGAGGTCAGCGGGTGTCTTGGAAGGCTTGGAAGGTCTTGGAATATTCTTGCGCTAGTGCCGTTGTGGGACTAGTGCGGGGCCCGGTGAGTTGAGTTTTCAGAGTTGCTGGCTGTGTCTTGCTTGTATTTTTACTGTGGTTATGGTGGTACGAGAGGACTTGTGAGACGCAGTGACTAAAAATAGGGCGGACACGGTGCTGCTTGGGCCAGTTTGAGCCAATTGGGACCAATTGGGCCAAGGAGAGGCATTTTACTGGGAAATGCGGAGGGAGCACTCATGGTCCCGTGGGTAAGCGGGCGGTTGAGTCTGGGCCTAGGCTTTGTCTTTGGCGCTGGCTTTGGTAGAAAAGACGTTGGCTTATGGTTGGAGGTACGAGGATACTTTGCTACTTGTTAGGTTACTTGCTACTTTGTTACTTCTTACCTGTTACTTTGTTACAGACTCTTGATTCTCCTCCTCGCCTATAACTACAGCTGCATCAATAAAGTAAAGACGCGATCTGGATGCCCTTGGCGGGAATCACGCCTTTCCTCTTTCGCGTTTCCACGGTCCAAAGGCGGTGGCGGTAAAATCAGGTGATGACTCAGGTAGTGTTCCAACGCACCAGCCGCCGCACCAATGTACCCGACCATCGTGAGCTTCATTTTCCATGCCTGTGACCTGTGACCTATTGGGATCTTCGGGAGATCCCCATGGGATGGCTATTGTTCTCGGATATATTCCGCAGGTCGTTAATTTGTAAATCTAAGGAGTACACCGCTCCGCGTGTACCTTCCTTCTATCCTCAACATTTACTCTACTTCGACCTCGGCGGGAAAGAAGCATCGTGGCAGCTTCATAGTCAGTAGCTTGATACTTTGCCCCTCTACTCTCGTACGCACTCCGTACTCGTGTCAACGCCCCTCTCTCTCTTCCCCATACTTTCCAAACTTAGAGTCACACCCAAAAAAAAAAAAAAATCAATGTCACCTGAGTCACAGGTCAGGTCAAACCCGCTCCGCCACCTTTCCCCGGATTTTCGCTATTTTTCAGATCGCTAAATCTCACAGAGGCAGCCAGCCGAACCAGCCGCACCTTCAGCCGCATCGCCGGAACGGCCCCTCATTTCCCCATGCCTCGGTATCTGTGATTTCCGAGCGCCGAAACTACGCTCGGATACTAAAGGTTTCAGGAAGTTGGTGCCTTAAGGGCCTAATTCCTGGGGCAGGAATTATCATATCCTCCCACCATGCACCACAAGATGACGTACGAGCCCAGCCACGAGTCGTCCACGCATGGTGCCGCGCAGTCCCTCGAAATTCATCAGGCTTTGGAGGGGAAAACGACCACCACATTTTCTGCCAATATTTGCCAACACTCTGTCTTATATGTGTGTCGTCAGAGGCCGAGTAATATATCATGTTCTTTGGTTTAAAAACCTCCGATTCCGAGTTTATCGGCCGTAAATCTCGCGGTGAGTACGCGTCGTGTTTCACGTGATATTTGTATATTAAGTTCAAGATCCCCTCTCCGCTTTAGCCTTCAGACCGTCAACCACAAACCTTTCCGTCAGCTGTCAGCCTTCCCAATTCTTAATTTCCAGTTCCTTCACTTTTTAAATATATATATATATATTCACGGACGAAAAAAAAACTGTACTCTCGCCGTAAAAACCCGCCTTTGATTCCCCACTGTTCTTCCCCCCGATGGCCATACGTCTTGCCGCCCCGCCTGTAGCCGCAGATGCTCCACCTACAAGTACCACCACCGCAGCAGCAAAGGAAGTGGGCAAACCTCTCATCTCCGTAGGCGGCAAAGGCATGTCTACTCCTCCCTCTATCTCTCACCCAGCTCCCGAATTCTCCACCCCAATCCCGCATTGCCTTCAACAAGGGCAAAACCCCCCCCTCCAAATCTCACATCTAACAAAACCCCCAGAACTCATCATCCCAGCCGTCAACCTCCTCGCCCCAATCTTCGAGACCGACCCGCTCATCACCTACTTCCTCAACGGCCTAACGCGCGAACAGCGCAATGCCTACCTCCCCGAATACTTCATCGCGCTCCTAACAGCCGCCGGGCTGAACAGGGGCCGCTTCCATCACACCGACGACCTAGATCCCAACTCCCCCGTCTGCTATTCCCATGGTCCCGACGCCGCTTCACCTAAAGGCGAGAAGCGCGTAGGCGGCCACCACCAGTGGCGCAGTGGCGTTGTACTGTTGCCCCCGGGGACGTCTATTGACAACCCCCGCACTCTCCTCGCCTCTGGTCTCCCTGGCGTGATCATCAAGCTAGGATTCGTGGCCGCGAGGAAGATGTTAATTGAATTTGAGGGCGCGTGCAAGGCGGCGCGCAAAGCCGGGCTGAGGAGGGGGGAGGACCCGTATTATGTATTTTTTGTTGGCACGGCGGCGGCGCATCAGGGGAAGGGGTTGGGGGCGGAGCTAGTGGGGGAGGTGTTGAGGAAGGCGGGGGGGGAGGGGAGGCCGGTGTGGTTGGAGGCTACGACGGAGGGGAGTAGGAGGTTATATGCGCGGTTGGGGTTTGAGTTGGTGAGAGAGATTGTGATGGGGAAGCGGAGGGTGGGGAGGGATGGGTTGGTGGAGAAGGGGGGGGAGGGGGTGAAGATTTGGGCTATGGTTTGGAGGCCGGAGGGGAAGAAGGGGGGAGTTGGGGAGAAGTAGGTGGGTTGGTAATGGATTTTTGAGGGTAGTTTGAAAGGTGGGAGAGGGAGGCAGGAGAAGATAGGATGAGGCAGAGTGAGGAGATAGTAATTATTTGTAGATGCTTGGTATAGGCGTTAATATTCAATAGAAGGACACATTTAGGTTCATACACGAGCCTCGCAATATATACGGGCGCTTCTGGCCCATTTTGGTTGTGGATCTGTTGGTGGGCCTTACTGGTGTGGGGTTCCATGTGCCCCTCGGGTCGGCGCGACACTCCACTAGGCTCTCACGGTCGGAAAATCGAGTGAGCATACACCATATTCTTACCTACATTTTCCATGATGGAAAATTATTATATGGATTGTGTGTTTATTGGTGGAATGTGCTCATCAGGTTGTTTCCCGATATTTAGCCAAGCGACCAGGGGTGGGTGGTCTTGCATAATCAATATGCAGCCCCCCGAAGGCACCACAGCATCATGAAGTCAGCTAAATCGATATGTTTTTTTATCCCATGTCTTGGACGCAGCGCATCGTAAAGTTAATCAACCCATATTTTTTCAATCTGCGCCCTGAATCATGTCCGTTTCAAATTTTCGGCCTAGCAACGTGACTGCCACTCTCTCCACTTTACCACTAGAGATATTCGACATCGTCATGTCAAATCTCGAGGATAAAACGTTATTTATGCTTCGTCTCGTCTGTAGAGAGTTTTATCATCGAGCCATGGAGAGGTTACAAACTTATTTTCGCCATTTACCCACAGTATTCACCCGCCGAAACCTGCGCCGGGCATCCAAACTCGCACGCTGCCCAACTTTCCAGAGCTTTGGTGAGCTTTTAAGTGTCAATATGACGGTAGATGGAAGGGTACTCGCATCGCCATTTGAGCCAGGATGGGAAAGGGATCGATTTGGTTATTTTGTCAATCCCGAAAATCTATACGAGATTCGCACTCTAAGAAATATTACATACAACCTTCCAAATTATACGAGGTTCAAGCTTCTATATTACATTAGCAGGGATAAAACAGAAGATGATTGGCGTCAGGTTTCGTTGCGAAAAACTCTACAGTCAATATTTGCTATCTGCGCAGCGATGAAGGCTCATATCCAGGGGGTTAGAATGGGCAGTGGCTACCATGACGGACATGCAATCGCCCTCGATCCCACCCGTTTTGACCAACAGTGGGACAAGTCAATACAACTACTCGATGCAACATGTAGTCATCTTCAGGCCCTAGAGATAATACTAGAGCACGAGATGCCTTTATCCGACCTGAAGTGGATGGAAAAATTTCTACTGAAATGCTCCACGCTGGAGAAGTTGTCCTTGAAAAATGAATCCAGTTCGTTCGCATACACCTCTTTGAGAAATCCACCACGGCATCTATTTTTTTACGACATTGCCGGTACGTCGGGGACACTGCCGCCGGTGCAGGCGCTCATGCTTCAGAATATGGATTTTACACCAGACGAACTCGTGGACTTTGTAGGTCGGCTTAAGGATACGCTCCGCTCGATTGATTTGTGCAAAATTAACATGAATGGCGGGAGTGGGTGGCCGGAATTTCTAGGCTAGCTACAGGACAATATACCAAACCTAGAGAGATTCAGTTTTCAGGGCCTCACTCACGACTATTCATTTGTAGGCCAGGTGGTCATATGCTTCGATCCGATATTCAAGAACCAGGAGCTAAACGTCGTGGGCCTGACAGGAGCACCATGGCAGTCCTACGCGAAACTATCTAATGGAGCCCTTGCATTGAACTTGCTAGATGAGTCGGAAGTTTCAGAAATGGAAGAGTTTTTCGCAAATCTCGAGAAAGGGAAATATAAATTAGACGGTAGCCCTCGTGAGAATAGGCAGGTATATACTGCGGCCTTTGAAGGGTCAAATTCGGGTGCGCGAGAGGCCTTGCGATTGCTCATGCTTGCGGCCGTGCCGAGGGGTTTAGATGGACCGCTCATTACAAATCCAGTTAGTATTAATGTATGGGAAGTAGTTGTTCTATGAAGGGTTTTGTATCCTTATAATATATTATACAAAAAAGAAACCCACAAAAATATTCCGAAGAAAACTACATTTTAATATGAAATATCTCAGTATAATATTAATATACATTAGAATATGCAGTTAATAAGGAAGTGCTAAAATCCAACCAAAGGAGGATACAATCGGTGTACGAATTATAACGGCGCACAGGAAGAAAATTGTACACAGATTCTCGTATTCAGCATTTCACAACTGAACTTGACCTCGGGGTCAGCAATATTATGCCATTATAACAACTACCAAGATCTTCACCATAACACAACTATCAAAGAATATCGACGTCACAGCTTACTGTCAGCTTACTTGTACTAATAACCTATTGAGCGTTGGTAAGTAAACATGCGGGAGGCTATGCCGACGCACAATGATGTACGCCCAGTTCCTTAATTCATGAACCCTATTTTAAAGCTGACGCTTTCCACATTGGGCGAAATATGGAGCTAGAGCCAAGCAAGTTTTAGCCGTATTTAGCTAAATGTACCGCTGGGATAGTCGCCAAGCAAACTTTAGACCCCAACCCTGTAAGGCGAAGCTAGTCCGTGAAACAAAATCAACACCCGATATCACGAAGCTCTAAAATTGGTCTGTAAATCACCGTCGATCTCAAATATAAGTCGATCTATTCCATTCCAAACAATCACTAGGCAGGCTTTAAGAAGTACAGAGGAATCCTTTCGAGGCACAAACGTCTATATAAGAGTCATGTCTTCTAGGTGACTGTACCGTTAGACTACAGTGCACGTTCTAACCACACGATTGATCTTCAACTTGCCCGAATCCCAGCTGCCAAAGAGCCGTCGAAGGGGAGTGTTTTCTTCAACTTTGGTGGCCCTGGTTTCCCAGCTAGAAATACTCTGGTTGGATCAGGGGCAAAGTTTCTGGCGTAAGCAACCAAGTAGGACTTCTGTCATCCCAGTACTAACTATTCTGATTTAGTGCCACCGGCGAGATTTCGATCTAATTACATTCGATCCACGAGGGACGGGAAACACAATCCCATTCAACTGCACAGATGATCCGACCGAGCTATTCTCCCTCTCTCATGGCTTCACCGTTGGAACCGCCACTGAGTTTGATGGTTCAAATTTTGCGCATGCCAAACAAGTTGCGAGTATTTGTAAAGCATACCACGAGGATATCGGCCCCTTTGTTGGGACGGCAGATTTTGTGAACGATCTTATAAGCGCTGTAGACGTTATAGAAGATGATGGAATGCTACGATTCTGGGGTTAGTTTTGTTCTACATCGTATAAACCTTGGGCTTGGGTTAACATGTTTCTTCCAGGCATATCTTATGGCACAACTGTAGGGTCAACAGTGGCTGCAATGTATCCGGATTGGATTGACAGAATTGTTCTGGATGCTGTGCAAAATGTACATGATTACTACAACAGCCCCGCGTAAGTACAGGAATTATCCAAAGCATGCCACAGGCTAACACCTGTGCAACAGCACCTACCAACAATGGGAAGGCTCCGATACAACCTTTTCGGGTATCTGGTCTACTTGCTTTGATGCAGGGCCAGAGTTATGTCCGCTATCTGCCTTATTTAGCAGTGCTACTGAACTCGAAAACGCCGTGTGGGACTTGGCCAACTCACTAAAACACCACCCAATTAATGCTGGTGCCAACGAGTCCGCTGTTGTTGATTACGCGAAGATGAGGTCTTTCTTCGCCCAGAACCTATACAGTACTGCATGCTGGCCTAGCACTGCTGCTATTATCAAACTGCTACTTGAGGGAGAGACTGGGGACAAATTGCTGGAAATACTTGACCCTATTTTCACCAACACTCCAACCGAAGGCTTCCCCGAGTCACTGGCCTCTGCTGCGCTCCTGGGAATACAATGCGGTGACGCAAGATCTAGGTCAGATAGCCTCGAGGAGCTGCAGCCTGCTCTGGACCGACTTCAAAATACAAGCCGTGTAATGGGGGATGTTTCGTCCCTGACGGCTATGAGTTGCGCAACCTGGAAGTTCGATAACAAACACCGTTATGATGGTGCCTGGGCAAACCTGTCAACAAATCACCCAATGATGATTGTCACCAACACTTTTGACGGGCATACTCCCCCACAGTCTGCATACAACACAAGTGCTATATTTGAGGATAGCGTTGTGCTGGAGATTAACGGTTACGGGCACTCCTCTCCCAATCTTGTGTCGAAATGCGCAACGCAACACCTTGCTACTTACTTTGTGAATGGAACTCTACCAGAACCGCATACTCTGTGTGAGGTTGATCTGGTACCTTACCATCCGGTACCATCTGCATGAAGAGATGCTGTTTGTTTGTTATGCTGGTTTTAAACACCGATGGGCTTACAAAATTATTGGAACTATGGCATAGAAATCGTGCGAGGTTATATTCCGTAGTATTTATAGTGCCATCGAAACAAATAGAGAAGTTATATATGACTATGCCAACGAGTGTATGATGTAGCTTCTACACCCATGGAAGACACAAATTTCCACTGATATAACATGCACTTTATTTATCCATTCATTTTCATACTCCAGAGCGATCGACAGCAAAAAGGTCAAGGAATAACCGCCTCTCGTAAAGCTCAATCATTGAACCGGGAGATACACTGAAACTTCGAGGGGAACTACCTTGATTCAAGCAAAGCCGGTACTGATAATCCAGCTCGCATCGTCGTTGAACAAACTGGCAGCGTCAAACGAGTGAACACCACCGTTGCTAGCAATGTAGGCTACATTGTCATAATGGCGGAAATAGCGAGTAGGATAGCCCCATGCCCGAATAGAGCTGCCCTGGCCGTTGAGGCCAGTCTGCGGACAGAACGTGGCATCTTCATTGAACTGTTTGGTGCCGTCACTGGCGCCGAGCACAAGCGCAAAGTCGTAATGTCGTATGTAGCTGCCGGCGGTATCTTTGGACTCAAAGGAGAAGCAGGCGCTGTTCCCAAGGCCGGTGCGAACTGTCCAGCTAGCCTGTTGTTTGAGAGCGGTGGTACTGGATGAAGAGACAACCTGCGTATTGACTGTGGAATCGGTGTGTGCTAGGTAGCGTGTTGTGCAGCAGGATGTGGTAGCCTGAAAAGAGACGGAGGAGCCAACGGTTAGTGCTGTGCCACTGGTCAATGAGGCAGTAGCATATTTGGCGGCTACGATGTTGGCTTGCACCAAGGCCTCAGTAGCATCAGACGGATATCCGGTGGTCATCACGCCCTCGTAGAATGTGCCCTGTGCGCTAACACTATTGTCACCTCCGATACCGAGAATTATGGCACCCTCTTTACTCATCGGGTTGTAGCCAGAGACGCTTGGGCGTACCCCGCTATAGTATGTTGACAGAGAGCCGGATGCAGCGTTTGCGCCACGGATTGCCCATTGGTTTGGCCCTCCCTTAACAATCGCAGTTACAAACCGGTATGATATTGAAGGGTCGCCAGCGTTGTTACCAGCACTAACTCCTGAGAACAGGCCATTCTCAAGATCAGCCATGATCCAAGGACCGCTACCGGCACCAGAGCCCCAGGCAGTGCTATCGCCAAAGTAGATAGCCTCCATGTGGCCGTTGCCTGTATCATGACTGTTGGTTTCAGCATTTCCATAGTCATAACAACAACCACCATTGTAGTGAGTGCCATCAATGACAGCGTACATGCCCTCGGCCGCATCACCGGTAGCTGTGCCACTAGGGGCGTTGTTGCTGTAGCCAGTCCCGGGTGAGCTGAAGACGCCATATGCCTTCTGGCCATTTAGTGTGACGGGTGCGCCAATCGCACTAGCGAGGTTGTCATAGCCATTGGACTCCGGGCCGCTGAAGCCGCCCGGGGGAGCTTGGTTGAGATGATTGCCGCGGCCGGACTGATCATAAATGACCGTGATAAGGCAAGTTGTGCTGGCACAGAAGGTATCTTGGGCGGCGGCATTGGCGACTCCACCAGCAGACAGCGGCGAAATGGTAGTGGTGGTATTGTCGGAGCCACGTTTCACCTGGTAGAGTGCTCCGGAATAGGCACTGTACAGGGCGCGGGTGGTGCTATGGGCGGCGATACAGGGTGTGCCACCAGAAGAGTAGAGATCACATGGCCCAGCAGCAACAAAGGAGCTGGACACAACTAGGCCAAGTGCAATTATGCGGGCCCGTTCAAGGCTTGGTTGTGAAAACATGTCTAGTCACGTTTGGTGGGGAATTGTAGGATGTGCACAACAAGCTTTCTTTAACTGATCGACGAGAAGCTTAAATATATATCGTGGGGAGGTTACGCTGGGCTAACAAGCCTGCCCTATTACCATCTTCATCAAATCTTTGATCCGCTTTTTAGATTAAAGGTAGAATTAAATGCCAAAATAGTAGAAAATTCCTCCAATAATTATACATGGAGTATATTTGTCAATAATACCTACTATTATATGGAGTACGACTGTTGCACCAGTTATATATGCAGCTTCGGACAGGCGTACACAGTCGAAATGGTGACCGTATTCCCCGCTCAGTGCTATCAGTCTGCGGCATTATATGAACATGGCCTCATGACATACAAAAGTTTACCTCCCACGGCTATTAGAGGTGGAAGAAACCGTTGCAGCTATCACATGGAAATAACTAGTTAAGTAGCTAATGGTACCCTGGACGCGGACTTTAGCCTCATGTTTATCCGCCGTATAGAATTCGCCAGTCTCACATAACCCTTTACTTATTTTGGGGGTACGGAATTAAACTTTCCACGCATGATGTGAGCCGAGAGAGCCTAACTATTATTGACATCAGTGAGTTCTATATACCACTGAAATAAATAAGCATATAATAATGGTTGGGTGTACTCCATAGAAATATTATTCAGCGATCTTGGATCTCGATCCCAGATCTTGTTGCCTAATAAGTGGATGTAGTTAATCTAGCCCATCCACCTCCAAGGGAACGCCAGCGACATAGGCTTTCTGCAACGGGGGACTGGCTGGTCGCCCGTTGGTAGAATTTCGTGCAATATTAGAACAGTTGATAGCCACAACAAATACAGGAACTGAATTCATAACTGTAATACATTTTATATTCAGTCTAGCATAAAATCCCTTGAGGAGCTGACGAGTGCCATGAAGACCACCCTTGGGCACAAAATAATATCATCTGGTTGGAGGTGAGGTGTGTCGCAAGGTAGTTGACTGACTTTGGGGTTTTGTCCACATAACCTTCAGTGTAGACTTTATTGTCAATGGTGGTCGTATAAATAGAGACAGACATAATAAAATCATTGCCAGGCGCAGTATCATATCACAAAAAAATAAGTGTAGTTTCTTTACTCTATGCCTTATATGCTGCCATGTATAAGGCCCAAATTCGATACGAGCCCTACACATATAGTAATTTTTAACAAATATTCCCTAAAGACAAGGGTCTACCTCTGCCTCCCTTTGTGAATCTAATTAAAATTCATGTGGTCACTAATTTACTTCATAACCTGACCTATGAAGAATTCAGCTGCTTTTCCAGATATTTTGTGAGCGCAGCAATATATTTTTCTCTCGAATAATATCCTCCTCAGTCCCCCCCTTCATTGTAGCTTATTCCCACATGACTTTGTGTTCCCCATGTTTTTGCGACAGCAACTGCCGATAAGAAAGTTGGTGTGCTGGACCGTTTGAACGGAGCTAAGCCCAATTATGCTGTCACTGTTCATGTCACAACACCATATGTATTAGCGTTGTGGATCGGGTTCTGGGGTACCGTTAGCGGAAGGTGGGGAAATATAGCTCATTGCGGGGTATTGTCCCTGAACTCACCTTCTCGACAAATGACGAGCGGTAACTATGACCACTAGAACATCGAAGACATTGAATTGAATAGAATGAGGATAACGGGAATCAACAACCAATGCCGTTTTCTCCGAACTTTTTTTTGGGGATCTAGTAACTCATATGTTGAGCTTCTTGGATTCATTATAGTGGCCCCTTTTCGCTAAATGGCTATCCCATGCATACGCAACCGATCAGGGAAATATGCCGATCGGGTAATAACCAAAAGCCGATTAAAAAGCTGTACTGGCGATGAGTTGAAGTTCTATGCCGAAATCTCTTCACATGGATTTCCGAATGCCATACAAATTATCCATCAATTGCTTTCTTAACATTTCGCAAAATCGAGTGTTTCGCATGGGTCTAAACATTTAGGTTACGCCTTGGCTTGGTCGCGCTGCACAAGGGGCCGAGGTTGCACCGGTGGGGATGATGATCATAACCTGCATAAGCACAGCTTTGGAGGCGATAACCCACTTTGTACGAAGAGAGGGTCTCACTGGCGAGACAAAAGAGACGCCGACCCCAAACCTTGAGAACCGCTACTATTCCTAAGTCCTTACCCCTCTCTTTTTCCTCTTCATCATCATACCGCAGCGACGAGAGACATCATAAAAACCTAGTGGAATCCTGGGTTGTCTTTATCTTACCAGACTTGGTACCTTTTTAAAGCGCCTCCACCAAAGCGCCATCATGGGTACTACGGCGTTCTTCAAGAGACGGTCACTCAAGGCCGACGATTCTCGTCGTACGTCAGCCGCAGAGTTGACTCTACGCCAGTCCATTTTCCCCATATGTCTCGTCACTGTTCTTTTCTTTCTATGGGGCTTCAGTTACGGTCTACTCGATACCCTCAACAAACATTTCCAAAACGTATTGAACATCAATCAGGCGCGCTCGTCGGGTCTGCAGGCCGCTTACTTTGGGTATGTTGGCTCCAGTCAATAAAAATGGCCCATGGCCGTCGATTGGCAAATACTCCCGCATCTACGCAGCAATGAAAGTGTTAACAATTTACAGTGCATATCCACTTGCTTCAGTTGGCCATGCAGCCTGGATTCTTCGTCATTATGGTTACCGGGCTGTTTTCATCTGGGGACTTTGCTTATATGCCCTTGGTGCTCTTCTTGCCATTGCGGCCTTGAAGCAAGCGTCGTTTGGCGGTTTCTGCGCCTGCATTTTCATTATTGGAAATGGCCTCGGGTCACTAGAAACTGCAGCCAACCCATTCATTACCGGTAGGTACTTTTCGTCCTTTTTAGTACAGTACGGCGAGCTAACTTCCATGGTTGTATTCAGTCTGTGGCCCGCCGAAATACGCAGAGATTCGCATCAACATCGCCCAAGCATTCAACGGAATTGGCACCGTCGTCGCGCCAGTCCTTGGCTCATATGTCTTCTTCAACTTTAGCGATGAAAAGGCCCTAGATAATGTGCAATGGGTTTATGTTGCTATCGCCATCTTTGTCCTCCTCTTAGCCACAGCATTTTATTTTGCGGACATCCCCGAGATTACCGACGCAGGTATGTCCATCACTTAGAATCATACCTATGGTGTGCCTCAATTAGCTAACATTGCGTAGATATGGCATTCCAAGTTGAAGTGACTCACTCGGAAGCCGATGATAAGCCCTTCTACAAACAGTACAAGCTTTTCCACGCCACTTTCGCCCAGTTCTGCTACACGGGAGCACAAGTCGCATTTGCTGCTGGTTTTATCAACTACTCTGATTATACCAAAGCCGGTCGTAGCAGTTCTACTAGTTCTAAGCTCTTTGCTGGTGCTCAAGGCGCGTTTGCACTCGGTAGATTTGTCGGTAGCGCTCTTATGCGTTACGTCCGACCGCGTTGGGTGTTCCTTGCCTTTTTGACATTATGCATCGCCTTCAGCGGTCCTGTTATTACACAGCGTGAAAACACTGGGGTTGCTATGCTTTTCGTGGTACTATTCTTTGAGTCCGTTTGCTTTCCTACTATTGTGGCCCTCGGAATGCGTGGTCTGGGCAGGCACACTAAACGAGGAAGTGGGTTCATCGTCGGCGGTGTCGCGGGTGGTGCTTGCGTTCCACCAATAGCCTTTGCAGTTGGAGATGCAAAAGGTAGTGGTATTGCCATGGTTGTTCCGATGATGTTCTTGGTTGCGTCATGGAGCTATGCCCTGTGCGTGAACTTCGTGCCAGCATATAAAAATGTTGTTGACTCCTTTGGCGAGACCGATATTGGGATCACGGAGCGTAGCGATGAGAATATTACCAAGGCAACGACAGTCGAGGAGAAAGCAGGTATTGATTCAGCTGTTTGATATCAAATTCGTGTGTGGACGGGTGGACGGAATAGCGAGCACATGCATGTATGGAACCTACGGATGTATGCAAGCTGCTATATGTCTACATGTTAAGAGTAGCATATGCGTTAACAACTAATATCGTTATATATTATGCTTCAATCGCTCTTCACCAGCCGTCATACTTGTGGCGTTTAGATCCTTCTGGGAAGTGGAAGGCAAATAATATAGGGGGTAATCCAGGTGTACAAGAGCTAAAGCCTAGTTTTATTATACAACCAAGAACGAAGGAATATGCACGTTTTGACAGGAAGTTAAAGCAGTGGTCTATCATGCTTGCAATATTATTTGACCACAACATATAATTTTGATATGGCGTGTCAATCCAAGTCTGTTATATTTTGCTCCACCCTCAACTTTCTTCTGCTATGTGGCCCATAACACCCAAACAATCCATTCACTGAAATAGTGCACAGTGACATCCGCCCATCCGTGACAGAGCACTAGCTGGCGTCTCCGTTGGGTGTAATAAGTCCGAGAGGGTGGACTTATTACGCGAAGATAAGCAAGTAGGGCGGCCAGTTGTCTAATCTATATTGTTCAAAGCATATTCAGGGATTCCCGGATTGCCCGTTTACTATAACCATCATGGCCAATAGCCTGTCGTTTGGGACTGGGGTTTAAATGGAATACTGCAATGTGACATATATTTTGCCTAAGATTTGGCAGGTTGATGGCGGGAGATGCCAAGTAACCCTGGCGGGTAACGCATAGATAGATACCCCCAATTTGTACTATATGCAGCTTTGTAGTGATATTCCATGCTCCACTCCCGCTTAGCTGAATTTTCATAGGCCTACATCTGTGTACCCGTTCTCGAAATAGCATATCCAATTACGTTCCTCTAACAGGATACAACCCTAATCTTCAGCCTCGGCTTTTTGCTATGGTGCACACCATAGCACAACAACCGACTTCTCCCACCCTTAATTAGTAACTACCCCATATGCTTCTGTATATATACATACGGAACATCAGTCACATACTTGGAGAGGCTTGCTTTGCTGATAACGGCAATTTTGGGCTTCGACACTGTCATTTCACTCCGTATTTTCGTGGGTGCCGTGAATAATACGTCAATGCTCCCAACACAGATTTGTGGACTGTCAATGGTTACCTTGAAATGCTAAAAGGTGTCTGTTAAAGCTGGTGATAAACATGCCAACTACATGGGGGGTCTCCGAGTGAAGCATGGTAATTGTGGCAATGTCTTTAGCGCCTCCGTCCATGATAGTCAAGCTGGGAGTTTTTCTTCTGGTGGAATTTTCCAGCGAGATTGAATCTGCCAATCCCAATGGCATATACCAAGGGAGATAAAGAACGGCCGCTACGGAGCGTATAGGGGTTGAGAGGGTGCAATTATCTTTCCGCAGAGGAGGGTAGTAGCCTTCAAGACGTGGAAATTGCGGAGGTCGCGGAAATTGCAGACGGATGGAATGTTTTGGCATGTGAATCGTCCCTGGTAATCCTATCGCTCGAAAAATACAGTGGCGCTGGAAGGCGTTGAGTACGATCTTGATAATAAATTTATGGTGTCAGGTTAAAAGGGGATGCAGCGCCATCTGAGTAGGATGCCTCAGACCAGATGTCCCATCATGCCGAAGCCTGTCAGGCACATTTCACCTTCCCGGTGGGTTCGGACAAGATTCTTATGCCTCCAAATACGCCATCTTACCTTCGCACCAGTGCCACTAGGGGGCTGCTACCACTCAGGGTTGCATTGAGGATTGGAGTGGGGGTGACACCTTCTTTTCTCAGAGATGCTACCTTAAAGCGCTAACGTGCCGATAAGCGGTAGCGGATCGAGCTTTAACAGAGATATGTAATTCTGTCCCTGGAGTGGTAGCGTGGTCCCGCCTTACTAAAGTTACGGATTCTTGTATTGTTACTCTATTAAAGTGGTTGGAATGTGTAAGCAGGGGGTTATTGTATGTGGAGAGTGGCGTATACGTAGATCACCAGCTTATTCGTTTAATCCTGCTTACTTTATTTCTTCTCATTGGTCTAGCCTGGGTCGTGAGGCAGTCCAAGTGTGTTAGTATGCCAGTGTCTGCCTTGCGACGAACGCTTTGACGAATGAAGGAAAGATCGCAGTGCCTATAAAACATTGTGGCGTGCGCTAAAGCATTGGCTTTTAACTAGTTTACCCGAACCGGCCAGTAAGACGGCTGAACTTCACATTTCCTGAGAAACCCTTTCTGCTCGCCAGGTCCGTAGTGTTCCTCTACAGTTCCTGGTGCTGCACATTTTGAGCATGACATAGAGTAATATTTGGCCTATAAAACTGACTAGTTCCAAGGCGTGCGAGCCAACGTATTAAAGTTCTCTCTTGGCACTTCTATCAAGACGTCTAGAAGCTATTGCTAGCCAATGCAATAATCATGTGTGCATAAAAAGCAATTCAAAGACGACATTTAATGGCTTTTCGAGTTGAGCTAAATCCTGATACAATAATCTTGCAGATGCTGCAGTTCTATAATGTTCGTGAAATGTTCTAAAGCATGTTAAATTAAACCCTGTCAGAATTCCATCATTCCGCACCTATAATCGGTGGTAGCTCCATACCAAGCACTGCAAGCCGCGATCAGGGGAACTTGGAAATAGATAGCCCTGCGACACATAAATACCATTATCTCTCCATGTATTGCAAACCAAGCGACTAACTCCAAAACATTGAACCCACAGCTTCTTATACCCTCCTTTTTGAGACAGAATCTCAGGGATTTTCCAACTGTTTTCCCGCACTATCCCGCGCTATCCCGCGAATCCGGATAAACTGCAGCAGCTTTTCTCATGGCATGAGCTTTATTGAAGCCAACAAGCGACTGCCGTAAATTCGGTGCGATATCTCTCGAGAGCGGTAGTTACACAATCCAACACAAAATAATCCCAAGACGGCGCCTCAGTACTGGCAGGATTATCCAGTTCAAGCCATGGCGCCAACTTCAACTTCGGCAACACCCCCAAGGCGACAGTCTTGCAACCGATGCCACGGCCAGAAACTTCGCTGTACACGGGCTAACAACAGCGGGACGAGCTCATGCAATAGGTGCCTCCGTCAGGGAGCGCAGTGCGTGTATAGCTCCAGCTTGCCCAAAGGCCGCCCTAGTATGTACCGCTTGGCTGATGCCTCGATTGCAACTTCTAGCCATACATCAAAGCCTCCTGTGCCTCCAACGCCGGTCTCGCCTGCGATGCGTCGCCAACTTCCGACAGTCCAGCTTCCTGGCGCTAATTCAATTGATACCAATATTAACGCCAGCGCCGACGCCAACGCCAATGCCGGTGCTGATGGCAAGGTTACCATAGATAACAATGCCAATCTAAATATCAATACCAAAGCCGATGCAGATACAATATTTGACATGAATGACGATACAAGAATGTTCGTCTCCCCTTGGCCATGGCCGGCGCCTTTCAACTGGAGCGATATGCTGTTAGACGGGAGCGACGAGGATCCAAACCTCCACAGCATTGTTGACCCTCAACCAGACTCTGGAGGAGCCTACTCCAGCGACTTTCCTAATTTTGATGGCTCGATTTCGTCACGAAACAGTGACGGTGACGGTAGCGCGCGAGAAAGGCCTTTGTCTCCCGCTCATCATTCCTATGGCCATAGCTACTACGCTGGAAGCGATGTCTTTGACATGAGCAGCAACAGTAGTTTAAGCATCGACAGAAGCGGTCCTGAATTCGGGATTGCGCAGCTGTCCCAACTGAGCACAAGACTGTACCCATTGTATCGCTCAAGCTGCAACTTAGCCAAAGTAGCGGAGGCATCATACCAACCGAGAGATCACAATCATAACCATCGAAGCTCGCTCATAGATGATGCTGCATTCAAATCGGTAACCGCCTGGCTGGCTCATGTTTCCGCAAATATGGATTTTTTGTCTCAGTACAATCTTGAAATCCCATCCCAAGAGCCGATAACAACGGGAGAAACCCTACACAACGCCTTTTCTGCCTCGCACCGTCTCCTTGAAATTCTACGGGGCTTAGGAGTTGATATGCGAAGCGGTTCGTCATACAGTACTCCGACAGTATCTAAGTCTGCACCCATATCAATTGAAAGCGGTGAGAATAGAGACTTTTGGGCGAGTTTCACTCCACAATCCTTGGCATCTGGTACCTGCGAGAATCCCTCATATTTCGAGCTGAGCAATGGTTCATCAAATTACGTACGCCGACCAAGCCAGTGCTACAACACCGTTGTCCGCCATCTGGTTATCGCATGCCACACGCTCCTCCTTAATATCCATACCGCCGTACTCATCGCCTTGCAGCACGACGCGGATTTTCGGAGTCCCCATTTAACCCCTAAAAATGTGGAATCTGATTCTTATATGGACGGAACAGCACTAGGCGATATTAGGCTGGTCGTGGTACTGCAATTCTGCTCGTACGTAATTAAACGCCAGCAACAAGCCGTTCATTTATACCTGTCACCCCAGCCTTCGCTGCCGTTTACATCAGAGAATGCCTCTTTCTTTTCTCAGCCGGGTCTGGACGCATCGACTGCTGCTAGCAGAGAGGCAATGAGTGATTTGGAGATCGAGGTTCAGCAGCGGCTCGAAAGGCTTCGACAAACGCTGCACATCTGACTTCCTTGAAGACCTGTTTTAACATCAAAACTGTACATGAGGCATGGATGCATCCATAGATGATGTCCTGACTAGGTATGAGCTGGAGCTGAGTTGCTTTGGAACGAGGGATGAAATACTCACAGGGTTAGGCATTGCCCTGTGGCACGACATTAATGGACGGCCATAGATCTCCTTCCCCCACTACTAAGAGTATAATAGATAATAGAAATACACATAGAGTGGCTATAGATACGGTCACGCAGATATAAGAATAATGAGCCATACCTGTAACTCTTCTGCGCCCTTCTGTGCCTTGGCCTAACCCACCACCTTGATTGTACGTTTCCCCCACAACTAGAGTGTAACTGATCACCAAAGGAGGGAAAAACGCCACTCAAAATTGCGGACCCTTGCTGAAAGCCCGCATGACTTGTCGACATACATTTCTCAAGTTCACTTCGACACAGGAGGGTACTGCCAAAATTCCAGACATCATGACACCATCAACTTCCATTAATATATACAGCAACAGGATTTCGGTGTTTTCGAACGCAGGCTTAAACATCAGCCTGAACAATACCCGCGCTGGTATGTGCCCCCTCGGGCAGCCCTAATCCTAATGGTCCGGTCCGACAGCCACAAACGTTGCTTGAGCTCTCTGGTTTTAACGGTCATTTGGTCCCATCACAACAACTCGTAAAGGCTCAATATATTGCTCACTCCTGTCCTCTGGCACTGGCCTATAACTGCAGCTCCCCTCTCCCAGGTTTCGACGCCTCTCTCCGCTTCGGTGCCGAAAAGATACTTGACTACCACAGTACTATTCCACCTGTGCTGCTGGTGTTCGCATATACATCCGCAGAAAATTGAAATTGGCATATGTCCTAGCGGTGTGTCGTCGAGGCTGATATGCAGTTAGGTTACGACTCAGTCGATAAGCAGGCTGGCGCTTGATGTTGCCTGAACTGCCTTAGGATATTATGGTACAGGCTCGCGCCTTTATTATTGGGCCATTGTGGGTCATACCCTCCGCATATTTGGGTGGATGGTCGGTACGAGAGTGCAAGGGAAGCCCAAATAAAAAGCCCAAATTTTGGTGCAGCAACTTTGGCACCTATCAAGTGCTTCCTGGCTAACGATCAATATACACCCATCCATCCCGGCAAATGCGTAGAAGGAGTAGAAAGGGCATGGGAGGCATTGACAGTATGCCGAGTGAATCGAACCCTTATGGCCGAAGTTGGAAACTACTGTTGTTTCGAGGCCGCGAGAACTGTTTCTAATTTGCCCAGTAATGTTGGCCTGGAAAGGGTTGGCATGACAGCTGGTGCTAGGTATCTTGGGCTATATACATAATGCGAAGAATTGGACTCTTAAAAAGCGGTTTCGATGGAGATNGGGGGATTTTAGCCAAGACGTTTCTAGAAGTGCGTGGAGATGATAGTGGGGAAAGTTGCCGCTTGTAACATCCCCCGTGTTCGAGATGCAACAGTACTATCTTACTTTAGTTAGAACCACCACATGAAAATCATGATGACGTGCTTGTAGGCTCGATTGGAAAAGATGGCAGGCTCCTGGCAGGGTACCTGAATGTTGTTTCCTGAACCATCCCATCATGGTCGTGTGCACAAAAGAGACAAATGGCATTTGTGCTTCCTAGCCCAATCTCAAATGCCGCGCACCGACCGTTTAAGTGCCATATTGCAAAATAACTCGGCCATGATTAACTAAAGCTTAATGAAATATAGACCATGGGTTAATTATAATTTGTATAGAATTAAACTGTCAATTTTTTGTATCGCAAAGCATAGCCAACATGGCTATTCTGTTTTATGTACATGAGGCAAGGATTTAATTACCAACGGACACTAACGTACATGCATAGCGAAAGCGACAGCATAGCGAAAGCGACACTTTTACACACCTCTGCAACAAACTTCACA